>VDFB02193867.1:543006671-543021930 GCA_007258455.2 Sequoia sempervirens | reverse complement strand
ATTGATATATCACTGATATCACCTCAAATTCCTTGATCTTTGTGTTGAGAGGGGGAGAATGGTGCAGGAGCACCTGGCAAAGTTGGAGCACCTAGCAAGGTTTAAGTGTTTTTGAAGTTTTGGTTAAAGTTTAATTTTGTTGTGTAAGGTCTTGTGGACCATATTATTTGTGGTTGAGGACCTTTTCTTATTAGGTTAGAAGTGGTAAAGTTGAATAAGTTTTGGAAGCCAATCTTTGGTTGTTTTCTTAACAATAGACCAAGGTTGCTAAACACACTGTGTTTTACAACACTAATCCTTTGGACGTTCCTAGGCTCGAAAAAGGAAACCTAACTATTTCCAAGCTTTTTAAAAGGGAGCTCTCGACTTGTTTGAAAGGTTGGAAGAATTGGAACATTTGTAATTTTCATGAGAATGACAAGAAAATAGTGATTTTTGATGTGGAAACTCGGTTTTTCCTGTTCTTGTTCTTGGAACAGCAGATAGATGTTTTGAGAAAATATTTTTGTTGGATTGAATAGTATGTAGTGAAGCTTTTTGAAGCATTTATCTAGTTCAGTAGTTAGTAATTTCATCGCTTTTAGTTGTCTTGTAAATTCTGTGTTGTTTCCTTGTTGTTGTTTTGACTGGTAATTGTGATAAAAATGGAGTTTTAGCCCGCACTCCCACCATACCAAGAAGTATGGAGATATTGGGAAGGTGGCTAAACTCCATCAGTGTACATACTTTAGGGGTAGGATCCAGTAGAAGTTCAAACAGCATGCTAAAAGACTTTTCCTAGGCGAGCTTGTGATGCCCGGTTTGGAAAAGATAGTTGAAATTAGACCCTAACGTTGCAGGGGTGCTAATAATTTTGAAAATGAGGTGTGTGGTGTTTGTAGGAAGCTTTAAGAAGGTTTGGGAAGGAGGACAGAGTCTTTATCAAAGCATTTGTGGCTGGAAGAACCAAACAGACCAAGAAAATGGTCTAGGAAACCCTAGTTCTTGCAAAATCTAGGTTGTACCTGTGTACGGACAGAAAAGGTCCCAAACCCCAAAAATCTTTTAGAGCTTGGAAATTAAGCCAAGGTGTCAAAAGGAATTTTGGCACAAACTTTTGAAAGAGAGGATTTTTGAACTGTTTCTTTGAGTTGAGAGGGCTAATAGGGGCTCAAGGCTAGTAGCCTTCCCAAACCCTAGAATAGGGTTATATGCTAGCGATGGAGAATTGAGGTTTGTAGGTCAACCAAGGACCTTTGACAGATGATTTTGAAGCCATGTAAGTTAACACACACCCCTGCAACAAGGTTAAGAAGCATTGGAGGTTAGCTAGTCTTTAAGTGTATTAAGGGCTAGTTGGTGAATGTGAGGAAAAGCACCAAGCTTGGCTTGGTAGCAACAAATTAGAAAAGATAGCGTGGTTGGAAAATGAATTAGGGGTGCCTAAATAGCATAGGACCTAAGGTTGAGTGGTGGAGGAAGTGACACCAAGGGGTTATCAAAGGTGAGACCCTAGAGCATTGAGATTGTGATTGTCTCAATCCAACCCTCTCCCTATCGTAAAAACCTTTCAAAGGCACTGAAGGATGAGAAACTTGACACTCTCCCAGCACACTTTGAAGAGAGATCATCTATTATGATCAAGCCAAAAAAAGCAATCAACATAGAAACTATAGAACAACCAAAGATCCTACAACTAGTTGTCTCATTAACAGAAGAAGAGATACCAAAGTTCACAAAATTATTGGAAACCAATCAAATCATAATTGCTTGGTCATATGTGAATATCCCTAGGATGGATCCTAATCTCATCATGCATCATTTGTCAATAATGTTGGGGGAAAAATGAGTAAAGAAAAAACTTAGAAAGATGCATCTGCATGTGGCATTATTGGTTAAAGAAGAATTGAAGAAGCTATTGGATGTAGGGCTCATTTGGTCCATTGACTGCAACATGGATCTCTAACATAGTGCTAGTATCAAAGCCTGATAAGCGTATCAAAATTTGTACTAATTTTTGGGATCTTAATAAAGCATTTCTGAAAGATGATTTTCCTCTACCTAGCATTGACACAATAGTGGACCTGATGGCTAGGCACACCATGTATTCGCTTATGGATGGATTCGTCAGATATAGTCAGATCAAGATTGTGCTTGAGGATCAAGACAATACTGCTTTCACATGTCCATGGGGTACCTATTGTTGAAATGTAATACCATTTGGGCTAAAAAATGTAGGTGCAACCTGTCAACGAGCTATGATCACTATTTTTCATGATATGATGCACACTTTGATGGAAGATTATGTGGATGATTTTCTAGCAAAATCTTACAAAAGAGAAGGGCATCTGGAAATATTATCTAAAATATTTATCAGAATGGAGAAATTCAAGGTTAGACTCAACCCAAAAAAGTGTCTTTGGGGTCAAATCTGGAAAGCTTTTAGGATACATTGTTTTAGAAAAGGGAATATAGGTAGATCCAGTAAAATTCCAGGCCATAATGGAGATGCCACCACCAAGAAATATTAGTCAACTTCAATCCCTGCAAGGAAAATTACAAGCTATCAGGATATTCATTGCACAACTAGCATAAAAGAGTTTTCCTTTTACACATCTCTTACACAAAAATTTTCCATTCAAATGGGAAGAATAGTGTGAAGCCGCGTTCAACCAAATTAAGCAATACCTAATGATTCCACCAGTCTTGGTTCCACCAATACCAAAGGAGCCGCTCATACTTTACATTTTAGCCACAAAGGTATCCTTGGGGGCATTATTGGAACAAGAGGATAGAACAGGAAAAGAATGAGTTGTGTACTACATTAGTAGAACCTTGACAAGTCATGAGCTCAACTACTCTTTTATTGAAAAGGCTTGTTTAGTAGTAGTGTTTTCTTCCCAAAAGTTGTGGCACTATATGATAGCCCACATAGTTAAACTTGTGGCCAAAATTGATCCATTAAAATACCTCTTGAACAAAGTTTCCTTAATAGGTAGGTTAGATAAATGGGTGATGATCTTGAGTGAGTTCGATATTCACTATGTAGATCGAAAAGCAATCATAGGATAGGTCATAGTAGATCAACTGGATGAAGCACCTCTACAAGTAGAGCATCCGATGAACATTCAATTTCCTAATGAAGATGTTTTAACAGTAACAAAAAGGAAGTCATGGACACTATACTTTGATGGATCCTATACACAATACAGCTCAGGGGCATGAATTCTATTTGTCACACCTTAGGAGCATACTATTCCTAAATCATATCGGTTAATGTTTCCTTGCACCAATAACATAGTTGAATATGAAGCACTGCTTACTGGAATGAGGATAGCATTGGAATGGAGGATCATAAAGCTACAAGTTTATGTTGATTCATAACTTATCATTAATCAAATCAATGATGATTATCATACCCAAGATGACAAGTTGACACCTTATAAGAACATGGTGGATGATTTTAAGAAATATTTTACTGAAACCAAGTTCACACAGATTTTGAGAATTGACAACAAAGTTGCAGACACCATGGCTACAATTGCTTTGTTCCTACAACTATTAGAAAATAAAACTCAATATGAATTCCTGGTGGAACAATTATTTACCCCTACCTACAATAATCCCAAGACCCAAATCATCTATCAATTGGTTGGTTATGATTCCCCTCTCTACAAAAAGACCTATACTTACTTGAAAGATGACACCTTACCCCTGGATTTGTCTCGGAACCAAAAGAGAAACTTTATACGCCAATCTTCTCGATTTGCCTTAATCGTTAATACCCTTATCGACATGGTCTTGATGGTACACTTCTTAGATGTCTTGAATGCGATGAATCCAAAAAGGCCTTACAAGAGGCTCATGGTGGTATATGTGGAACTCATTCAAGTGGAATGACCTTAGCTAGAAAACTTGTCAGAATGGGTTATTATTGGCCAACTATGGAAAAAGAATCTTTTATGTTTGTAAAGAAATGTCCAAAGTGTCAGATACATGGGAACCTGATACATGCACCTACACAAGAGTTGCAACCTTTGACTACAACATCTCCATTTTCTCAGTGGGTACTTGATCTAGTGGGAAAGATTCATCCTTCTTCATCCAATGGACATAAGTTTATAATCACGGCTACAAAATATTTTACCAAATGGATTGAAGTTGTTCCTTTGACGACAGTAACCGACAAGAAATTTTCATCTTTTATCTTGAATTACATCATATGTTGGTATGAAATTCCTAGCTCCATTATCACTGATAATGGGAGACCTTTTAAGAATCAAGATGTTGATGAACTTTGTGAAATATTCCATATCCAACATAGGTTCTCTACACCTTATTATCCACAGGGAAATGGCCAAGTAGAGGCTTCAAATAAAACAATCCTAAAAATCTTGAAGAAAACAGTAAATAATGTTGGTTGTGATTGGCATGTTCAGTTGAATCCAACTTTGTGGGCCTATAGAACTAGCATTCACACGCCAACATGAGCTACCCCATATGCCTTAGTGTATGGAGCTGAAGCTATCTTGCCACTAGAAGTCAAAATACCCTCCCTCAGAGTCTCACTAAAGGGACTCATTAATGATGAAGACTACAGAGTTTCTTGACTGCAAGAACTAGAACTATTAGATGAAAGACGACAATGTGCAGTTGATCACTTGAAGGGTTATCAACAACTCATGTCCCGTAGCTACAATCATAGGGTCAAGCCACAAACATTTCAAGTGGGTGATCTAGTCTTGAAGGAAATCCTTGCAATCAACAAGATAGGGAGAAGAAAGGAAAATTTGAACAAAAATGGCTTGGTCCATTTGTCGTTGTTGTAGTTTATGGTTCTGGAGCTTATCAGCTGTCAACACTAGAAGGGGACCTATTTGATGATCCAATCAATAGCATCCATCTTAAGAAGTTCTATTTTTGAACAAAATAGTATAAAAAGTCCTAAAAAATCCAAAAATAGCATAAAAAGTCTTGAAAAAATGATTGCCTTGATGAAAACCTGGCAAATAGGTGTCTTGGTAACAAAAATAAATAAATTCAAAAAATTAAAAAATTAAAAAAAATTAAAAATACAAAAAAGTGAAAAAAAGTGAAAAATACAAAAAAGTAAAAAAAAAGTGGAAAAAATAAAAAATCATAAAATTGAAAAAGTGCAATAAAAAAAAGTGGTGAAAACCTGGCAATTAGGTGTCATTTGTGAACAAGTTGGCTCTTCCATCTATTAGTTCATGTTTTCCACCATATCAACATTACCATCCTATCAGCATCATTTTCATCCAACGTTTATAGGCAATCATGTTTCATCATGGCTTGATACACATTGTACATATCCATAATAATTAGTTATGTCTAACTGGGGGAAAAATACATACTCAATAGGGGCACTTGACTTTTGAGCTTTTACAACAAATAGATGACAGTACAACAAACACATTAAACAAAAAACAAAACACCATGACATGACAACATTTGACAATCAATCATACATGATCATGACACTTATCAAGAAACATAACATTTGGTTTTCAAATCAAAACAGATGATCTAATTTTAATAATGGTTGAACTACTCTAAGCAAAGGCTGACTTGTTGTTTTATGGATTTTTGTTATCATATCTTTGGAGCAACTCGGTGATGTATTGAACTAGAGAAGCAAGGAAGAAATATGATTTTTCTTTGTCTACTATCTGTGAGTTAATCATCATTACTATGTGAATTGTCATGGGACATGCTCTACCAAGTATCACAGATGAAATTTTGGATTCAAATAGGAAAGTGATGAATTCTTGTTTGTTTATGCAAGAAATGCTCAGGTCATCTTGGTTTAATTATACTTAGATGCTTCTGTTCACTTGCAATATCAAAAATCATGAAAGAAGTACTTAGGTCATCATGGTCTAACTTATACCATTAGTGCTTGTACTTACTTTCAACATTTCAAAAGTTCAATGATGATAAATAGGCATAAAATAGCTCTCAGAATGACAATTTTGGATGGTTAATGGAGTTTGCATTCATGTTAGTTCTACATTGGCATTATAGATTTTCTAAACATGGGTGAAGCATCAATGACAATGTATCTCTCTAATAAAAGATTGAGTACATTATCATCCATTTCATTCATTCATCTAAGATGCATTATCATTTTACATTTCATTCATTCATCTAAGATGCATTATCATTTTACATTTCATTCATTCATCTAAGATGCATTATCATTTTATATTTCATTCATTCATTTAAAATTCATTATCATTTTCCATCTCATTCTTTATCATTTTCCATGTCATTCTTTATCATTTTGCATTATCATTTTCCATGTCATTCTTTATCATTTTGCATTATCATTTTACATATCATTCATTGATTTAAAATTTATTATCATTTTCCATGTCATTCATTATCATTTTGTATTATCATTCATTCGTTTACAATTCATTACAATTTGTCATATCATTCATTGCATTCTCATTTTTCATATCATATAAGTTCTCATATCATGTCATATCATCCATACATATTAGGCACATTATCAATTTTCATTACATTGTCATTTTCACATCATACAAAGCATCTAGAAAAGCATTATTACATCATGTCATCATCATCTCATGCATGTGAGCATCAAAAAATATAAAAATTAACAAAATCATTATCTTTTTCATTCATTTCATATAGTATTAAAACAACATCTATGCTATCACATGACATAATCACATCATAAGCATTGCGTAGTAGGGAATACAAGCATTCATCATAAATGCATCTATAACATAACTCATACATACATCCATCATAAATGCATCCATCATATAAAAACACATAGACAAACCATGGATCCATAATATTAGCTACATCTCATAATATCAAAACTCAATGATAAATGTACAAGGATATCAAAACAAAGAGAGATACAACATCATAATGTGGCATGACATATCATCAAGATCATCAATATCATACAAGTGTATACATCGACATCATCAAAATGGTACATCATCATGGTAGTAGTACATCACGACACTGTATATCAATGATCACTAGCTAGTGCTACCCTTGGATACTGTTGGTCTAGTACCACTTGCTCCTCTTGTACCAGATGGACCTACTCCTGGGGCTCCACCTGGTGGTCCTCTAAGAGGTGGTTCTGTAACTCCCATGCTGGTAGACCTGGAATGACTCCAATCAGATCGGGACTATGCATATGTGACTCTCTGCTATGTAGGAATTGCATCAAAATAACGGCCCTTGTAGTATTCAGCCTCTCGGGTAACTCGGGTGACCTCCCACATCATCTTTCCAATGGTATTCCTCTCAACTACTCTTTGCAAACTGTTGGCTAGAGCCATGACATCCTCACCCTACTATCTAGCAATGTCCCACTCGGCTACCAGCATGGTGACCTATAGCTGTAACTAGGCTATCAATGCTTGCGCCTATCCCAGCTGGCCCTGTAAACTCTACATGACAGTCTGTAAAGTGGCTATTTTCCCCTAATCTGATTGACCTCCTATGTCAGTCCTACTACCTGTTGTGGAGTGTCTCCTACGTGGTATTTGCACTGCTACTAGAGTAACCCTCTCACTGCCATCTCCACCTCCATCTCCATCATCATCATCATCATCATCATCATTTTCATCATCATCATCCTCGTCACTCCCACTCTCCTCCTACCTCTACTTAGGTTCCTGTGCTATGCCTACATCAAGTGGAACAATAAGCTCATCAAGACTGGTAAGTCATGGTACTGGATGCACTGTCAAATACTATGCATAATCCACGGTCATCTCCGCATTGAGGATATATGCTTTGTAGTCCCATATATGTGCACCTAATGTGGTGAACTCTGTAACTGCTGCATCAAAATGAAGGTCAGGGTCCCCACACTATAATATCCCTCTGACGAAGAGCATAAATAGATGAACCTTAGGGCATTCCCTGTACTTGACCATACTATCTAAATACTCAACCCAACATAAATCTCTCAATGAAAAAAGGTGTATAGCTGATCAAATACTGAGTAGTGCAAACAAAGGGTATATCCCGGGCATCCTCTAGCCACGGCTCACAATCTAGGTACAGATTCCATGTGAATGAATCTAGATCATGCAATGCTCTCTGCCAATAATAAACTTTCCCCTATCTCGCTTGGAACAGAGGACCTGCATATGCATAAATATATGGCCACCCAACAGGACGCTGCCTATTTTCCATGGGCGTGTAACTGCTAAATGCTCCCATGCCCAGATCTAAAGTAGCAAACATCCAACGCCCATGCTCCTCCCTCTATAGTAAACTATCTAATGCAACTCATCATACAAATGGGAAAGCAAGAATGATCCCCAAGCATAGCATACATCCTGCATCAGCATTCTCTCGAGTACTCGACCCCATCCAACTGCTAGTCCTTTCAGCCTCCAGTTAGGATAGAGGAAACCACCAATAAATCCTACTAATACAGATGATAGAGGTGCATACATCTCAACCATCTTGGCCCATGGAATCCACAAACTAACAATATGATGATCTGCAAAAACTCTCCTCAAAGCTATAGTGCCTCCCTGGTCTCTTGTGTCATATACCACTATCTGTCCCATAACTGGAATTTGTAGAATCTGATAGACATCCTTGGGAGTAATCGTCATCTCCCCTATGGCTAAGTGAAAGGTGTTTGTATCACTATGCCACCTCTCGACAAGCATAGTCAACAAACCCTTGTTAAGACCAATCTTTGGCATCTCCAATAAGGAACTCAATCCACATGCATCAATCACATCTCTATCTACCTAAACAAGTAATGGGATCAAGCTCCATGTCTGCAGGAATCACTCCCGCACTTGAAGAGTCCTCAATCTCTCCTATGAATTTGAAACATATCAAATTAGTTTGTGATCCAATCAACACAATCAAATCAAATCTACTCAAATCAATCTTACTATTTGTTTTCTTATTTAATCATGAGGATAAATTTATTAGCTATCTTACTATTTGTTTTCTCATTTAATCATGAGGATAAATTTATCAATTACCCTACTATTTGTTTTCTCATTTAATCATGAGGACAAATTTATCCGTTATCCTACTATTTGTTTTCTCACTCATGAGGACAAGTTTATCAGCTATCCTATCAGTATGGCATTTTTATCATGAAGTCATTTTAGCATTGTATCAGTCCTATTCATCATCATCAGTCAAACATCAAAAAATTCATTATCATAAGTTGAATCAATCGACAAACATCATCATTCAAGGAGAATATCAGTCAAACAAGTTTAGCATCAGTCAAAAGTGCTATTATATTGATCAAATGTGCTAAAATATCAAAAGTGCTAAAATATCAAAAGCGCTACAATATTTAGCAAAAGTGCTAAAATCTCAATCAAACACGCTAAAATATCAAAAGCGCTACAAAAATTTTCAAAAGCACTAAAATCTAGATCGATAGTGCTAAAATATCATTAGCGTTAAAATATCTATCAGAAGCACTATAAAAATTTTCAAAAGCACTTAAATATGCGAAAACATGGAAAAACGAAAAAATGTGCTGATTTTTTTTTGAACGATCAAATCATGAGGAGATTTTTGTCATATGTACCGAAGGTCTGTAATGTGTCGGATGTTGATGTTGTCGAATCCACTTGAATCTATGCTCATGGATGGGAAGCGCCATGTCTTTTCACTCTCAAATCTCTAACTTTCACTATGGTAACAATGTAAAAATGAATTTAAAAAGTTACTTTTTGCCTATTTAAGGTGGGTAGAGGATGATTTTATGATATTATTTAAATAACCATGGGGTAAAAATCAAGGTTTTTCATCTAATATCAATTTTTCAATGGGGGTTTTATCAAATCATTTTATCGGATGATGAATCAGAGAGAAAATCACCAAACATTCCAAAAATCATAGAGAATTCCAAAAAATCATAAAATTCACAAAATTCACAATTTTATTTGATTCATCACCTGAGGGGGCATATAGGCGTCGGTTTTCCGAAATTCACATCCGAGGCAACATTTGGGGCAATTTTTTTAATTCTTTGAAGCAATGCATAAAACACATCACTTCAAAGAGGGGAAAAATGTATACACCTAAAAATGGTCTAGATAAATCTGATTAATTAAATACTTTTATTTGATTAATTAACTCTTTTCATCTACTATTAAATAAATAGAAATATTTATTTATTTAGTTCATTATTCTATTCTTTCAATTTCATCACATTCTTCAAATTCAATCATTTTAATTAAATAAACAATTTCCTATAGTTGATTTATTTAATTATTTTTAATATTTCATTTTAATTAAATAATCAAAATTATTTAATTATTAATCATTTTTCCTCTTAATTAATTAAATAAATTACAAAAGTTTATTTAATTATTCACCTTTCTAAATTAAATAAATAACAAGGTTTATTCCGATCATCCTCCTCTCCTCTTAATTAAATAGAATTAAATAAGAATTTTATTTTTAATTTCAGCGACCTCTCCCTCTTTTGTTGAAATAAAAGCAAAATCAAAGGTTTATTTAATGTTTTATTTTTCTCAACTCACAAATTACAGTATTTTAATTATTTTCAGAAATTGAAATATTCCAATTGTTTCCAAAATTGAAAAAAATCAATTGAGCACATGTCTATAGCTATTTCTCAACCAAAATTGAAAAATTCAAATTAGATTTGAATGTGCTTTTATCCTTTCAACAAAATTTGGAATCTTCTTCCTCTTCTTCCTAGTCTTTTGGAAGAAATCTTTATCCCTTTTCCATTATCTTCTCCAACTTTTTCATCTCTCACCGTCGATTTGTCTAGATTTGATCTCAACCGTTGATCTTTGCCAACTAAGATTTTTCCTTTGAAAATCTATAAATAAGACCCTTTGGCTCTTTGTTTAGAGAGGATTATTTTTGAATAGCAAGAGTATTATAGTCTTCCAAGCAATCAAATCATTCAAGCATTTTAGCAATCAGCATCATAGTTTCATCATTTCAAGCATTTTCATATCCATTAGTTGCACATCTATTATGTCATTTCATCATCATTTAGCATAGAAACTTAGTTTCCAACATATTGCATATTCACTCATTCTCTAGGTTGTCATTCTGCAAAGCTTTTTCCTACACAATCTAAGAGCAAGAAGCTTACAACGAATCCTTGGAGATAGAGAGCAATGAGATGGCTTTGAAGAATCGGTTTACTTTAAATTTTCTTTATTCTCTTAGATTATTTAATTTAATGTTTCATTAAGGTGCTATTTGAGTTTAATAAGCTGACATTATTCATACAACACACCTTCAACTAAGTTTTGAATACCAGTCATTGATCTTTTTGGAGAGTTAATTGATTCACGATCTAGATTTGGTCAACTTATTTTGAAAGATCCAATTGTATACAACCGCAACACTTACCAAATGATAGGAGGTGACATGGAAACACTTTTTTGTATTATGCAGGCTTCACCATCTCTTTATCTCTATTGCCCCAATCCACGTGTCCATTTTCGCTCGCCCCCGTGAGTTGTAACTCGTGTGAAACTTTCATTAATGGGGAAATGGGGAGAGGCTAATATTAGATCTCTTGGCTTCGTCATACACATTCCTTAGCTAGTAGCAGCTTTATAACATCTACGACTTAGATTAAAAGATCGTGAAGCACGTGTAATATATCCACATTAGTAACACACTCTTTATTTTCCATGTCGTGTGCTGAGATTTTAGTTAAATATTTTCCCACATGCCTATGCTTCCACATTCTCAGGATTACTCCACACAACAAACGTCCAGTTCCCCATTGGGAATTTGGTAAGAAAGATGGGGCCCATATGAGACGACAGGGAGCAGTCAAGATTAATCCACGTCACCCACTATAGACTATTGATTTAGTTGAAACTCAGCAATGCTAACCCTCAGGTCCATCATCAATGAAGACAAGTGGCAATCACCCGCTAGCCAATGTGATTATTTTAATAATCAAGAAAAAAAATGGGCATGAGGGGAACAATTTAGATGTGGCCACCTCATGTATCTTCCACTGTTGATCTTATTCAATGACCAGCTACACGCCTTATCATTGATATCTGGCCCACCAATCGTTTGGGACACTTGGATTTCACCTATGAGCCCATATGAATAAAAGAATGAGAGACAAAATAGAATGGGCATATGGGCAACGGTCTATATTTTCTACATTGATTGAACGACATTCAGGGGTCCTTATATCTGCACATATAAAAAAAATTAATCTTAAAAGGGACCTGACTAGGTTGAAAAGACCACACCCATGACATAAAGGACTTAAGACATTATAGTGGGAAATATTCAGCCCAACCTAGGAAAATTTCTAAATAATGGTCGAATAGGATCAATCAATTAAAAAGGACTAGAGGGTCAATCACTCAACGAGTTTCGATGTCAAAAGTTGTGACTTAAAGGATCAATAACCAACATAAGGGGTCAACAAAAAATTAAAACCTAGGTGAGGATATAGATTCAAAGGGTTTTTCAAATGAGACTTAAGTAAACCTAGAACCTTTATACAATGACAGGAGAGAAAACCCACAGTTCATAGAATTTAGCAAGGTTTTGAAGATGGAACACATAAAATTTTATGGGTTCCATAAGCCCTCAAGGCTATTCCAAAATTTTCTAGAGAAGATTTTAAAACCCCCTCCAAACACCTTCAAGATATAGTAGAGGTGTGTAGGGTACATAACATAGTAGAAGAAAATATTGCCCTGAGGCTGTTAGTTGCCTCTTTGAAAGGACAGGCCCAAGCTTAGTATCGATCTTTGGCCTCAGGTTCTATCATCTCGTGGGATCATCTCAAAGAAAGGTTGTTTGAGCGCTTCTTAGAAAAAGGAGATTGTTCATTGTTGTTACATCAACTGATCACCATCAAAAGAGCCCCTCAAGAGGCCATGAGTGACTTCAACACCAAGTTCCACAAATTGTGGAAATGAATCCCTATGACTACTTGACCCCTAGGCACGATGGAGTTCATGTTCTACCTAATGGCTCTCAATTCTAACATCATAGCTATGATAACCTCTAAGGAAGGGGATATCTTTCCTGATGCATATGAGTTGGCTATGCATGTGGAAAATAGTCTAATTGATGTCGGGAAGCTTTTTCCATGACCTCTGATGCCTGTATTTATAGAAATCTCTAGTGGTCTCAAGGAAGAAGTCATCCTGAGCTCTTTTACAACACAACTAATGTTGGCTATGCCGCAGTCCATGTAAGACAAGCATGTCAGGCTCTTCCTCTATAGCAGTGAACATCAACGACATAAAGAATATCATGCAAATTTTTGCTAACAAGTTGGTCATTATTAAATGATAGCAAGTAGCACCTCCGAAGATGACCATGCAAGCCTATGGTGGAGGAAAGCCATCTTATCAATAGAATACATACCAAGGATCCTCTAGAGGAGGAAGTCAATAGATGTCATCCAAAAACTAGATAGTTCTAGTCACCATGCCGCTACAAATGGTTAAAGACAACCAAAGTAAAGAGTTAGTTCCAGGCCAGAACAATTTGGTGGAATATGAGAATGTGTGGTGCTTCCCATGTAGCAATAGTCATATTCCCCAAAATTGTCCAAGGGGAAATATGCAACAAAAGATAGCAAAGAAAAAATAGGAGAACACTCCCAAATGTAGACAAATATGAGTCCTCTAAAATGGAAAAGGCTCATTCCAAAGGAGATGGAAAAAACATCAAGCCTATCCACATTGAAATTTTTTCTTCCAAAAATGAGAGAAATACCACCATTCAAGCCCAAGACCCAACCATTTCAAATGGTCAAAGCAGTGGAACAATTAAAGAAGGTTCCTTCTAATGTATCTCTATGGGACATCATATCAATCCCTGAACAAAATACATTGCTTTGGGAAGCATTAAAGAAAGAAAAACAAATACTGTAGATGGACATGACTCCATCGTGTGGTGAAAGCAAAGACAAAGGATTCGTATTGGACCCTCAAGCTCTGAAGGTGGTAGCTTATGCAAACAATGTGAACAATGCAAAGGAGAAAGAGGTAAGCAAGCCAAAGACCAAACCTTTCTTTTTAACACTTATTGTGGGAGATAAGATTTTGCATAATAACATGATTGATTTGGGGGCTAGCACATTAGTCATGCCAAAACAGCTGGCCAATGCCCTGAAACTTAAGTATGAGCCCCTTGAGAATAGAATCATGCAACTAGATGGGAAGAAGGTTCCATCTATTTGTTAGATAAAAGATCTATCTTTGACCCTCTTCTCATGTCCAAACCAAAAAAATCACACAAGAAATAGTGGTGATAGAGATTCCCCTGATCTTTGGAATGCGTCTTTCAAGAGATTTCATGGTGAAGCTTGATAGATACTTAGCGCTCGAATGGTCCAACCTGATATTGAGAACCAAGCATGGGGTGAAGATGAAAATTCTATCTGAATCCTTGCATCCTAAACACATAGCAGACAATGCAGTCCTATGCTTTGAAGCAACACATACCTCCATCTCTTAGGAGGAGAGATATTGTGTAGAGATGTTGGAAGATGAAGAAGACACAAGTGATTAGACTCCTGAAGAAGAGGTTCTACACAAATAATTCATTGACTTTGACCTATTCAAAAACTATCATGCAGCGGGGCTAGGTACCTATGTGATTTTTGACAATGATTAGGACTTTCCAAAATTGATGAAGGATCATGAGGAATATGATGATCTAGGTGATAATCCTCTATGGAACTTATATTTTGGCGGTGCCAAGTGTAAATCTAGCTCTGGAGTAGGTGTCCGACTAGTGTCTCCAATAGGATCAGAGACCCTCATAGCTTACCATTTTTCAGTTCTCATTCCTGAACAATGATGTCGAATATGAGGCCTTGGTCCATGGTCTAATCCTTGCAGAATGGATAGGTGTAAAGAGAATACAATCTTTTGAAGATTCATAGCTAGTGATGAGCCAAGTCCGTGGGCATGCGATTGCAAAAAACAAAGGGATGAAGTCATCTAGACATCGGATTTGGGACTTGATTGAGAGCTTTGAAGCTTTCAATATACAAATTATTCCCCAATCTCAAAATAGTATTGTCAATTGGATGGATTTTGTCGATTTGCAATTTCAACCAGTTTCCAATTCAACCAAGCAGAATGTGATGTCAGTCATCATCCAACCCTCAATTCCCAACAATGATAAAAAATGGAAAGTTTTTAATGATGACATCTAGATTGTTGCCTTCACACAAAAATCAGGAATAGATTATGACTATTCATCACCAGAAGAAAAA
>VDFB02193867.1:542987432-543006571 GCA_007258455.2 Sequoia sempervirens | reverse complement strand
GTGCTTCACTTTAGCATGTTTCTCATAGAAAAAAGCATGCATTCCAATGTAATGAGTTATTTGTGAAAGAAGGCGGCGGGAAGAATGTACTAATTCCATTCTCATGACATTTTTTCCATTCCCAAGGGATACAGATCTCAAATCCACATGTATCACCTCAATGGCAACATTTAATGGACCAACAATAACAACATAGCCTTAACTATGTGTAGGAGTGAGGGAATTAATTGCACTCAAAAGTAGACTTTTATAAAGAAGAAAAAGGCAAGTGGTTGTTCTTGTTAAGGAAACTCTCTACAACTTCCTGATACAACCATGGCAGAACCATCAACCTCTGGTAGAGAAGTTGTAACTTCAAGGAAAAGGCCTAGCTATGCCAATATTTTTGCGTACAACTCATATGCCAATGCTCCAACGCTTGAGGAGTGTGTCTTTGAATTTTGTAAAAAGGTGCAGCCAAATAGATGCATCCCAAGAGAGGTGGTGTAGGATAGTGCCAACAATGTTTTTGACCCCAGGTTGTTAGCTAATCCTAAGAGTTTTAGGGAAGGTTCGTTTCAAAGAATGGTTGAGCATGAACCATTTGAGGGTTTTGTTTTTTAGCTCTAGAATTGTGGTAGATTCCACAATTCATACTACCTATCGTACACCCATGCCCAGAGTTGGTCGATGCATGCGCCAAAAGATTCAAAAAAAGGACAAAATCCATTAAGGGTAGCAGGATCAAAGTTATAATTTCTACCAAAGCCATACAAGATAAGTTGTGAATCCCTACAACCAAGGGTGCTGAATATTTTGATGAAGATGAAAATATTTGGGGAAGAAGTGGCCAGGGAAATGAATTTTTATGAGGACAAAGCAAAGGAACGACCATAGAAAGGTCATCTTCTCTTTCCTCTTTTAGGCAGGAAATTCAAGGACACAGTCTCTATTCTTGATGCTAGCCTAGGTTTTTAGCCTCGATAATGATGGGGAGATCCATAGTTTTCAGATGGGCCTGGCTTTTGTGATGAAGAAGGAAAAGAGCCAAAAATATTATGATTTTTTTGGGGTAATAGCCAAAAACATGCTAGAGAACTAAAAAATTATAGCACTGAGTCTAAATTCAGCTATTCTTCTTTCTTGGCTCATTTAGTTTTGCATCATAATTCTGAGTGGCTAGAGAGAATTATACCAGTGGCTATATTAGATGTAAAGGGTTGTTGTTATCCTATTTATTTATGGACCCATGTATGTTTGAAAATAGGGGATTATTACTGGTTTGTAGATCATTTTCTAAGGCCAATGCTTCAAGATTTGTACCCACACCCTATGGGTCGTTTCTCTCCTGAGGTCTTACAATGGATGGAAAATCCATCGACCCTGATGGATTATTTCCTAGGAGAGGATTTCATATTTATCAGATTTCATGGTTTTGTTGGGAAGCCTTTTTGACTCCCTAGATTTGTAACAAAAAGAGTTTTCATGTTGGAGGCATGCTGTCAGGTAACCCTTGTTGACAATGTTTATGTCGTCTAAAGGAACAAAATAAAAATATTTGTGTTTCCCCTCATAATTTCCAACAGTCAGGTAACACTGATCAAGTGGAAGGTCAAGGGTGAGCTCACAAATCTACTGGTGGTCTTAGGCTTGGTTCTCATCTATGACAAATAGGACTATAACCTGGAAAAGCACTTCAGTTTGAAACATGAGAGTTGAGAATATTTTGAGAGAAGGAAGAATCTGACTCAAGAAAGGTTGGAGGTATAGATTGACTTGGATTGCAACCCACTCAAGTGACCAAGATGGCTTAGATTTTATGTGCCATAGGTGGAGTATAAGAAGAACATCCCAATGGGAAAATCCCACAACACATAGTTGAAGTGCAGGGGATGGTTGGAAAGGAAAAAGGAAGACTTCTAGAGATTCCAACAAGAAATGAAATTCCTCAGTGCCCTGTTAGGTATGACCACATGATGAGGAGTATGAGGAAATATATGATCAAAATACTTCCTTTGAAAATAACAACCCAGAGACCAACCATGAAATTGATGAGGATCAAATTTCACACTGTGCTTCTTGGCCTTAGGAACTAAAAGTCAAAGAAGTTAAAAGTGAAGGGACTCACAAGCCACATCCTCCCCCTGTGCTTGAAGTAAAGGAAAAAGGACCCGATGGTCCCAAAGAGGGTCCATTGTGGTCATCAAAGGCCAAGTTTTGGAAGGATTAGTTGTCAAAGTATCATAAATGTACCAGTTTTAGTTGTGCAAAGAGAAGATAGGTCCAAGATCTAGGTGCACCCGATGTGTCAACCCGAGGAGAAGAAGAAGCAAAGTCTGCCCTGCAAAATGTTTTGACCACTATGGCCTAGGTAAGTTTTACTCCCTCTCTTTTTTCTTCTTCTTCATCTTTGTTTACCCCTCTACCTCCTTCCCATGGAAATTAATCCTCCATCCTCAAACCCTCAGCTGATAATCTTGAATACACCCCTTGCCACTTTTAACGAATCTTCCAAAGTTACCCCATGCGCTCAATGAACATCATCCATTGCAGCCACTATTGATTCTTTATTCACCCTGTCAAGGGCCGCCATAGAAAAAGAAGAAACCTCCATGTTGCCTATCACTCCCAACCCATCTACTTCTAGGAAGGAAACTCTCCTTCAAGATGTTTCTCTTTTCACTCCTACTAGTTTTTCCCCTGCCTAATCTCAATTTGGTATCTTTCCTTTTTCCTTGATAACACTCCCTTTTGTGTTCCCGCATGCTCATACATCTGAAGTTTCTCCTCCTGTCACCCTTTTCAAACTCCCTCTTGGTGCTTCCATTGCAACATAGAGCATCGATGTCCCCCAAAGTCTCCAAGAACATTTCAAAGTGACCAAGTAGGTTGGACAAAAAAAAAAGAAAAAACTACTATCAAAGAATGCCACATTGCCTGCCACCAAGAAGATTGAAGCTTGCTTCAATGAGGAGTAGAACTCTCTGCTAATCACTACCATGAATTTTCTCATTTCTAAGCCTGAGGGACAAATGTAGATGGAGGACTATGAAATTAGAGCCATGGGTTTGTATTTGAGTGAAACTCACCCACATGACAAAGTGGTCCTAACTAAGGCCACATAGAAGGTGGTATATGCAGACTACAAGAGACTAGGAAAAAAGGTTGAAAAAGCATGAGATAGATTTGATAAATGTGAAGGACACAATGAGCAAGAAACATAAAAATATTTAGGCCAGAGATGTTGAGATGGCCCACATAAGGAAAATACAAGGTCAGAAAGGAGAAATATCTATGTTGCTTGCAGAAGCTTGAAGTGAACAAGTTCAAATTTATGCTGAAATTGAAAAATTAAAAGCAAGTTGGCTATTGAGCACCAAATGAATGTAGAGCATCAGCACACTTAGGAAAACATGAGAAGAGAGCTAGATGGTGTTTGATCTCAAACTTCCGATGATCTTCAAAAGCCGCATGTGAAGAAGAAAAGTAAAAGCAAGAGATCAGAAGGCTAAGCTTAGAACTGACAAATGCCCTCAAAGAAAGAATTCAAATGGAGGAAATAACAAGAGAAAGAGAGGCTCGGTTTAACTAGGAGCTAGCTAGTGCATGAGGAATTGAATCCCTTCTAGTAATGAAGAAGTTGATATCTACACATTCAGAGTGGATCACATTTGTTGTTGCCATGCTCAGGCCTACTTTACAATTCTTAAGAGATGTTTGAGAATTGAGTGTTAAGTTTGGACCGATGGCTAATCAATTTATGCAAACATGTTCACCTCGATTGGTGGAATTGCAAATATTTATTTCCAAGTTGTGCATAGCCATAGATAATGCCCTAAAAGGTGTAGGGATTCTTGATCAAAAGGCCACTTCCATCAAATCCAATGAGATCATCAACTACCAAAAAGTTGTAGCAAAGTGCAAGGAGTGTCAGATGACACTGAACAAGTGGGTTAATGAAATCAAGGAATTTGGCATCCTAGTTGACTTTGGGGTACTCCCTCTTCTTTCACTAGATGGAGATGTCCTGACATTTGAGTAGGTCATGGATGCAATTCGACATAAGTTCCAAACTTCTATAGAGCTCCTGGGTTCAAGCGCGATGCCCATGGCTGATGATATTGAGCATTAGATTTTTCCTCCTTCTTGACTCTACTATCACCTTGGGGTAGTTTCTTCTTGATGGGTATTTGTTTCTTTCAAAGAAGTTTTCAAACTAGAGTAAGAATATAGGCACATCTGTACTCTCATCTTATCGATAGATGTAGATTGGGAGGCAAAACATTCTACTTCCCTCAAACTCCAAGAATTACCAGAGGGCTAGGTTCGTGCCTCTGTAAGTGAAGACCCCCTGTGAGTCGCCAAAACTATGAAGCATTTTTGGCTCAATCATTTTGATTTTTAGCTTGTATATGTTTTTGGCTTTAGATTTTCTTGTGCTTGAGTATAGTTATCGGAAAGGTGTGCAAAATGCCACATGGTGGCTACGTGGCTTTCATTCTTCACCTTCCTTTTGGGAGAGATTCGGGACACGTGTCAACTCATCAAATATTTTCTCAAGGAACTATATTCATGAGCTTGAGAGTTTTCACCTGTTTGACATGTCATCTCTTCACTACAGGAAGATTGCGCTTCTTATGAAGTGATATATTTTGGGAGTTTGTTGGAGCTTGATGGCATTTTTCTTTTCTTGGTTTTTGCGATGGAAGCTTTGATTCGGTGTCATTGGATGATGTGACTGGTCAACTGGACTTTTTCCAGGCTATTTTTCTAGGATTTGATCATTTATAGACAACTATCTTTGCTAAATATCTAAAGAGCATTAATGCAGAAGTTGAGAACTGATGAAAAAAGATTGTTGTGACCTAACTAAAGATCTACGATTAGATCATGTGCTATCAAATGCCAACATCTAGTAGCAGTTACTTTTGTATTGTGGTGGAAGTTTCTTCTTTTTGTAGCTATAAATGAGAGCCAGTGACAAAAGAAAGGGTTGGATGCCAAGTTTCAGTTTCCTTTGCAAAGGAAAAGTTTATTTAGTTTCTTATTTTATGGAACTATTTTAAGAAGCAAAAGTTGTAGAACTACTTTTATTTGGCATATTATATCTTTTAAAGCTCAAAATATTCCTTCAAATGATTAGAACATTATTCGCACATAGGACTCACACACTTTGCTTCACCATTACATCAAATGATAAAAAAAATTGCTCATATATATCTGCAACAAATATTTACATCATCTACATGTCAGCTTCAATAAAATATAAATGAATACAAACTGTCAGCCCAAAACATAAATAATTATCAATGTGAATCAACCAAAGTTGGCCACAACATAGTGAAGACCCAAAATAATATCCTCTAACATAAAAAATCTTTAATAATTATTCCTTGAAGATCCACAACATGCTACAATCACCCTATCAGCTAAGAACATGAAAAACATGAATACACAAAAGAAAATCTTCAATCATGAGCACACCAATCAATGCAAATGTACAACACAGATAGATCATGATCTAGAAACATCCAAAAGCATCATGAAACACTAAAAAAGGATCTACAACACCTCAAGTTACCAGAATCACATCATCTTCTTTCAGGAACACCAACTGAAGCAACAAAAAAACTGTCAGAACACAGATACTCATAACTTGATCAAATCTTCATGCGGATATTTATAACTTAACATGGATAAACTAGATATACTCGAAAACAAACCCTTTAATCCACAACCTTTAATCATCAACATACTGAGTTGGTTTAGTATGTTGGCTAAAATAAACTTCACTACACCACTGACAACCTGCAACTTAGTTTATTACAATTTCCTCAATATCCTTGACATATACAACCTCTAATGCCAATAGTGTTGACATCAATGACAACAACATATCAACAACATCCAACAAGGAGTGGGTGAGTATTGTAACAAATGTGAATTATCATAGGAAAATGTGAATGCTTTAAGCAAGGTCTTGTTCACTTTGGAGGCATTGAATGCATTGACTCTGTATTGATTTCTTCAGTAGCCATAGGCCTACTAACAAAGCTCACAAAATTTGCATTTGATGTCTGGATTTTTGCAAAAAAAATTTGTTTTGTTCTTTTTTTATTTTTTCATATTTTAACATGTTCTTTCGTGTTTCATGTTTATGGATAACATGGTATCTTGCACAATTTTCATTTAATTGACTACTATTTCTGATCTTTGAGTCATACTATTTAATGTATTAAACATGCATTGAATATTTCAGCATTTGCTATCTTGTTGCAAAAGGTGGCATAATTTGCATTCAGACATTGAATGTTTGTAAAATATATAATGTGCTCTTATTTTCGTAATTTTCTTTAACAAAAAAATATAATATCCCTACACAAAGCAATATAAAAACAAAATAGTTGTTTATTACCACTCAATTGCAAATGATACTATTGCAATCGTAACCTGCTTGTTGGCTTTGATTGTTTCATGTCGTTTGTTATCTATTGTACCTATTTGTACAATTAGGCCTTATAACAATGAATAATATTTCTAGTTGCTACAGGACAAGGGAAGTCACTTAAGTGACTTTGTATAATGAATACAATTGCGGCAAGTCACTATTTCAATTGTTTAATTAAATTTTGAAATAGTTGCTTGTCCAACAAAATTGTATTGTTCAAAATACTTTGCTAGCAGGATAGTGCCTATCTGAGCAATGAATTGAAAGTTAATGCATTATATGTTTGTACAAGGATGAAAAGCTTGTTCAAAAATCTAAAAGAGTATTGCTTTATTTAGTAACAATAGGCTACAAGATATTGGAATTGGTCCCTATCACTAATACTAGCATATCATGTTTCTTAACATGTTTGTTGATGTTATTTGTATGCTAAAAAAGTATAATGCATTCCCTATGTTATTTGAATTTAATAGACTATTGTTTCTAATTCGCCTGTCATACCATTCAATGCATTAAACATGCATTGACTACTTGAGAATCTATTATCATGTTCTCAAAGGTGGCATGATTTGCATTTAGCATTTAAATACTTGCAAAATATATAGTGTCCTTTTATTTTTCTAATCTATTTTAACAAAGATGAATAATAGGCCTTCTCCAAGTAACAAAATAATTGTAGCAAATGAGAATAAAGATAGGAAAAATTGAAAACTTTGAGCAAGGTCTTGTTCACTATGGAGGCATTGAATGCATTATGCATGTAGTGATTGCTTGGGTAGTTGTCAGCCTATCGACTAAGCTTGCAGGACTTCTATTTAATGTCCAAATGTTTGGGAAAATCTATCTTGCAGAATTTGCATTTAATAGACTATTGTTTATGATCCAATAGTTATACCATTTAGTGTATTAAACATGCATTGATTGCTTCTATAGTGACTACGTTGTCACCAAGGGTGGCACAATTTGCATGCAATGATTGAATATTTGCAAAAAATATAATGGGTTTCTAATTTGCTATTTACTTTAACAAAAATGAATAATAGGCATACTCCAATGAATAGAAAATGGGATAAACTGTATTATTTCTTAATTGCAATAGTAACCTGTTGCATGGCTTCATACACAACCCTTGGCAATGCATCAAATTCTATAATGTAAACATTTTTTCTTTTAATAGTTCTTGTTGATAGGCAGGTTTACTATTGCATCGATTGCACTTCCTTTTCAAATAGTCGCTTTGCCAATGAAATTATATTGTTTAAAATATTTTTTCCTTTTTTCTATAGTCGGGATTTAAGCACAAATTTTTTTGTCCTTCAAAATTATGCTTTATTTATTTTTCTATTGATTAGAGTAGGTCAACTTTGTAGTTGTATAATGTGTGTTGGATATGGCATGCTTGTCTATCAATCTACAACTATTGCATTAAATTCCACTATGTCTACTATTCAATTTTGTTTGAGTAAATTAGGAGAATAGGATAATATATATTTTGGAAAATATTTAATTGGTGAATGTAAATTGGACAAGCTTTGACAAAGGGCTAGTTGGCAGAAAAGCAATGAATGCATGATTAATGTACTAGGACTATTATTCATTTCCAGTTAAGAAAATTAGCATGCTACGAAGACATTGTGAATTTTGGCAAATACTTAGCAATGAATTGCATATCCGATGATTGTAATTATGCATATTCTTCATTGCAAAAGTAACATGTTTTTGTGCAATTGTAGAGGGATGCAAAGATCTACGTAGCTACAAATATAGTTAATTGTTGAACAAGGAACTAAAAGATCACATTCTTGTATCATTCAATGAATTCAATGAACAATAAAGGAAATTAACGTGTTCACTGCTCCCACAGTCCACAAGACCTTGTTGGAAGCATATGTAATTTAGTGTACCCACTTGCCCCATTATTCCTTGTAACAACAAGCAATACTTCTAGTTATCAAGTATCATAAACACATATCCAACCCATTCATGACCACTACACTTTTACAAAATAACGAACATGCAAAAGCACAACCAAATCTAATAAACCCACAAGCTTTTCAACAAATTATAAACAAACAATAATAGGAACAAACAAAACCTAGCCCTCGCCTAAGATTTCATGAATTAAATATGTATTTACTACATGTCTACCCACCAGCCTTGCAACACATCTCGCATCCATGTTCTAGAAGATCTTCCTCAAACCGTTCAATTTCCCCTCTAACACTTCTACTGACCAAGTATCAAAAAGAAATAGATGAGCCACTCACTAGTTGGACACTGTTCCTTCACCTCCTCCCTTGTTTGAGCACCACATAGAATGACACATGTCGGGGATGACAACCCAAAGCCAAAAAGACAAAATCTTCTCAACAAACAATAAGCACAAACCACCACTTGCCTCATATTTCATGAATTAATTATGCATTCTCTGCTTGCATATGCAAGATTTTTCCAACATATATCATGAAATTTTCATTTAATGCATTAAACATGCATTCAATGCTTCAATACACATCAACCCGTCGTGAAATCTTGTACTATATGCATCCCCCAATTAAATATTTTCCACAATATATAATGTCCCCCTAATTGCCTAATTTACTTAAAGGAAAATGAAAATTTGAGCTACGCAAACCAATAGAAAAAGAGATAAACTGTAATTTTCAAGCACAAAAAAGTAAGCTATTGAGATAATTGTTGAAAGGAAACTTTATAGCTCTTTCAGTGTTCGAGGGGCTCATAGACTTAGGAAACATAAACAGATGAGTATAGAGAACGACATGCTATATAATTCACAAACATAAAACTATTTTATGGCCAAAATCAAGTTACTTTTGCAATGAGAGTTATGCATAGTTACAAGCATGTGGCATGTAGTCCATGTGCAATGTTTAGCTTTGTGCATTCACCAAATTGTATAATTTAAGTATATTTGCTTTCATTTTCTTGTAAGAAAATCTAGCTGATGTGTTATATGAAGCATTGCATATGAATTGTCTATCACATGGTTGCAATTATGCATATCTTTGGGTACAATATTACTACAATCAAATGATAGCAAGGGTCGTTTACTTATCGACATAAATTGGACAGTTTCAAACACTTGGCATAATTTTTACACACATTCAAAGAATCAAGTATATTTGAACATGAAAAGTTATTATGAATGTTATGTTTAACGCATGTTCAATGCATTAAATGAAAACTGTGCAAAATGAATTGGAGGCCTAGTGAGTACACAAGCAGTGAATACATAGTTAATTCATGAAATGTCAGGTATGTGCTTCATTTTTTTGTGCTTATTCTCATTTCTTTACTATTTCTTGAAAAGCTTGTATGTTTCTCTTGTTACTACATAAATCAATGTTGTTTTAGATCTTTGAGCAAGGTCTTGTTCACTATGGAGGCATTGTATGTATTAACCATATGCTGATTTCTTGAATGCCTTCTACCCTATTAGCAAAATTGACTGAATTTTGATTTAATGTCTGAATGTTTGCAAAAATTTATCATGTTTGTCTTTTTTTTTTTGCAAATTTTATCGTGTGCTTGTGTGTTTTATGTTTATGAATAACATATTGTGTATCATGAACTGTGTTCATTTGTATAATTTGTCTTTGTAACAAGAGCCATTGCTTGTGAATGGAGACAAGAGCAAAGATCTATATGGTTGCATATATACCTAGTTATTGAACAAATAACTAAAAGGTCAAATTCTTGTATTATTTTCCCATTTTGTTTACAAGGAATTTAAAGTCTTCCAATGTGCCTAAATATTATGCCTTGGAAGAATTATGAAGAATAAGGGAGAAGCTTAGTTCAAGAATCTGACTTGCTGAATATACAAATGAGCATAGTGAATGGCATGCCATGTAATTCATAAACATGAAACTTTTTTTTGTCCACAAGCAAATTACTATTGCAATCATTGAATTTGCTTTTCAAATAGTTGGTTGGTGAATTAAATTATACTGTGGAAAACTCATACACAGCTAAATCCAAAAGCATATTATCTATCTTCAATGGACTATGGAAAACTCATACCAATGATAAATTATACTGTTTAAAAAATTTATGTGTTTTTTCCACAATTGGGATTTAAGGATAAATCTTTCATGTTTCAAAATTATGTTTTATCACTCCTATCGATTGGAGTACGCCTATTGTTCATTTTTGTTTGAGTAAATTAGGAAAATAGAGGAACATTATATATATTGTAAAATATTCAGTCCTCAAACATTGAATACATGTTTAATCCATTAAATGCAAAATGGTCAAGATTTGTTGGACAACTATTGTGTATGGAATCAATAAATGCATAGTTAATTCTTGGTTGTTTGTTCTAGGAACAATGCACTACTAGTGAGTGGTTGGTCTGTTTGTTTGTCAAACTCTATAACTACAAGTATTGCTTACTGTTAGAAAGGCTAAGCAGAAAAATGGGTGCAGTGCATGACATATAACATGTTATTCATAAACATGATACACATAAGAACATAATGAATTTTTCCAAATGTTTAACAATTAAATTGAAACTGTAAGGGCTTTGTTGCTGAAAATTTGTTATTTGCACTTGATACACAACCTTGGCCAACAAATCAAATTCTATAATCTAAGAATTATTGCTTTCAATAGTTATTCCGATAGGCAAGTTTACTATTGCATCTAGTGCATTTTCTTTTCAATTAGTTGCTTGGCCAATGGGATTGTATTTTTTAAAATATTTTTTTCTTTTTCATATACTCAGGATTTAAGCACATATTTTTTGTGCTTGAAAATTATGGTTGGTCTCTTTTCCTATTGGTTTGAGTAGGTCCATTTTCCATTTTCCTTTAAGTTAGGAAAATAGGGGAACATTATATATTGTTGCAAACAAAGGGGAAGAATGATACAAGAATTTGACCTTCTAGTTCCTTGTTCAACAACTAACTATCTTTGCAGTTGTATAGATCTTTTGTACCCATTTATCCCCCTAGCCCTTGTAACAACAATCAGTACTTCTAGATTACAAGTATCATAAATAGACACCCAACTTTCTTACCAGTAGTCTGTTATTCTAGGATTGAGGAGATAGAGAGCTAAAAACACACAAGCTTTTCAACAAACAATAAACAAACGAGAATTAGTAGAAATAAAACCAAACACTTGTCTAAGATACTCAATCAATGAATGCATGTTTAATGTAACGCCCGTCGTGCAAACCCCAGAGAACACACACATAATGCGAATAATTTTTTTTTTAAATAATAGAAATAACATGTAACAACATTAAATCATAAACACATAGCATAACACATAACATTAATACTCTTGGTTCTCTGGGGCACGCGAGGTTACATTGCAACCACAACACAACATAAAGATAATGAAAACAACATAACCATTTAATTTATAAAAACCATATACAAAGATACAACTGATAGCCATGATGCGAGTATGACAACATCGCATAATTACATCCATGATAAATATTTTAACATGATCCAATTCAAACCTAACTATTACATCATTGAAATAATATTACATTACAATTTTCTTTGATACAAGAATTACATTGAATTTCCCAACATGGGGATTGATACAAAATAATGAACATGAAGTACAACTGATCACTGGAACATCTGCACTGCGGAAAGCTGAGATGACAAGACGCTGATGGGGAACCCAACGGGTGCGGAGCACGTTCCACCCAACCATGTGAATTACGAAGTAACTCACCCCCCGTGCTCAGAGGTGACGAGGAAGTGAATCCGACCATGAATGTCAACCGACTCCACAACAACATGATACAAAACAAGTACCACCCAAGTATGCAATGCAAAACCATCAACGTACTCAAATCACATAACAAATAAAGCCAAGAACTCATTACAATGACATGAAGTACTAACACTTAACAATCATGAATCAAATCACAAGAATTCAAAGAAACATCATAAAGAGATAACATCCAGAGGCAACAACAACAAAACAACAAGGGTGTCAAGTGGAGAGTGTCATCGCATAGCTCTCATGGGATTTCCTGGCCCTTCCTCCAACTGAGGCGCCGGCACCCATCTATGGATTTCCTGGCCCTTCCTCCTAACTGAGGCGCCGGCACCATAGGGTAGCTGATGCGGAGCCAATAGTCTCTCATGAGGACGAGACTTTGACTTTGCCGACCACGGCCTTCTCAGTCTATCACTAGTCTAAGGTAGCCCTAATGCATAGCCGAGGAATCCAAAGTTTTATTATCTTGTATTTTTAAACTACCCATCCCCCTAAATCTATTGTTTAGGTTATCACTTGTTTACTACTCTTCGAGGGTTATCCTGGCCCTTCCTCAACCGAGGCGCCGGCGCCCACGAAGAGCCACTCTCCCACCTATGACCCCTAACAAAACTTAAAACAGGCAAGGGTTGGACTAACACAAATAAGTCATAAAACCAAAATCCAATACACGAGGCATTACCCATCTCGTAACTGCAAATAATCATCAACTTGCAAAACCCGTCCAACCCTTCCTAACATAACCTTAATAACGCTCAAAAGCATAAACAAGTAAATACACTTTAAAATCACAAGCCTCTGGAACAGGATTAAAATACGATAAGGTTCCCACATCGACCACAAAACAACAAGGCTAACATATCACGGAATGGAAAAACTCACATCACATCATGCCAAAATACACATTTAAGTTCGATTCCAATCCTAATTACGTAACTAAAATAATCGTTTCAATAAGAAAAAACACAATTACAAATAGAAAGGCTAATTCTTGTCTGATTATCTAATTCATCAAAATATTACTAAACATTGCCCATACAAACTATATAAAGAGAAACAAGTAATTAATTAACTATATACCGATTTATCTCTCTAAGAAAAAAAACAGTACAACTATATACTTAAAACCTAATAAAATTCCATTAAAAGAAATAACTATAATTTCATTTGAAATATAGTTTTATTTTATTTTAATTAATTACTTAATCAATTTATTTTATTTTTATTTTTAAAATAAACACATTATAATTATTTTATTTTAACTAAACTTAAATAAAAGCATGTTGAAATATCTATATATATATATATATATAAATAAAATAAATAAAAAATTAAAAAAAAACAAAACAAACAAATTTAAACACATAGCACTCAATTAAGAGGGCCGCTAGTCTTTGATGCCATTTAAGCCATTGCATGATCACCGCCGCATCTAAGAAGCTGGACCCCAAGTGTTGGCATCACCGCAGGGCGGGTTTATGGCCTCGGCCGTCAGTCTCGGCTCCCCCGCCATAAATTTTTTATTTTTTTTTATAAAAATTCAAATTTCGTCCTTCCAAGGACATGGAAAAAAAACCGACGGCGATTCGGCCATACCCAAAAAGGATTTTTACCAAAAAAAAATTCTGGATAAATACTGTGCGCAGAAAAAAAAAAGGATTTAATTAATAATAAAAGTATATATATATATATATATATATATTTTAACCATAACCTCTCATAAAATACAGAAGAATAATTATTTTATTCACAGGCACAGAAACCAGTAGGATATAATATTCATGATATATATATATATATATATTATTTTTCTTAAATAAATAAATAAAAACAACAGAGAGAACACAAAGAACAGATTTTCTTAACTACTAAGATAGTACAGAAATTACAGAGCAATGACACAGTTCCATTAAAATATTGAGAAAACTCCAAGATTTTATTTTCTTCAAAAACTAAATCATCTTTTCTAAAATCTTATTTTGATAGTTTGTATTTTTCAGAATATCTGGTTCTTGATTTGACAAAATTTATATAGTATAGTTTCCTATGATTTTCTTTGTTTTCAAATCTAATAATTTGCTCCAGTTATCAATTCAACAGAAGCACAAGATCTATTTTTCTTTTCAGAACAAACAAAAAGGTGTATGAGAAGAGAACAACAAGAGGAACCTGGAGTCCAATGCAAATTCGAAGATGCCTGCTTGACTCTGATGCTTTCAAATCCGATTCCAATCCTAGTCCAGAACGAAATCCACCTTCACTTGAGCACTTCAACTTCTGTTCCTCTGGGTGTGTGTGTGAACCCTCAAGAATTCATAATTAAATAAAATATATTCTTCATCTCTCCAAAGCTCTCCTCCAAAAAATCCAGATAAAAAGGAAAAATCAATCTTTAAAACAAGCTTTCTTTTCAACACTCAAACCCTATTGGCTCACCCTGTCTTTTAATTCTTTTATTTGTTTTAATTACTTTAATTCCTGTTTTGTAACTTTTCTTGCACCACACATTATATATTTAATTTAAATAAATTATTCACATAATTATCCACCACCAAATTTAATTAATTAAAATAATTTAAGCAGATTTATTATTTAATTATTATTTAATTGCAATATATGATTTTCAAAATAATTAAAATATTTAAATAATTAAATATTATTTAATCCAACATTTAACATAAATAATCAATTTCAAACGTTAAGATAAATCATAATTATCAATGCCCACCCAAAATAAGACAAGACACAAACACAACAGGCAAAGACGACAATTACACAACATCGACTATACCAACAGATGAGACAACCTGACATCATGGGACGGGAGGACTTCATCGTCACCTCTGTATCAACATTTATCCGTTGGGTTATTTGGTGCTCGCCCTGTCCTGCCGAAGCAGGTGGAATCGAGACTTATACCTGCAATCCTACATACAAACGAAGTCGTGTACATGTGCATATAAACATATATATCAAAGCATTAAATCAAGTTACTGCATTGTGAGAAGGAATTGCAACATAACAGGGCACTCGCGAACGAGTGATGCTATATTGTCCTCCGTCACACCTATTCTAACAATTATAGCATAATCAAAGAATTACATTTCTAACTAACAATCACCTCCTAACATATTAATTTAAATCATTGCATCATATCACAATTCCTAAAATTAACAGATAATCAACCATAATGTCATATAAAGTAATCATGTCTAAAATGAAATAACATCGTCTAGCATCTAAACTAACCATATCAAACAATAGCAGTATCATCATAGTATCTGACTAACCACATCAAACAATACAGTATCATCATAGTATCCAAGCAAAGCACGTAAAATAATAAGTCTAGATAGTATGAGGGGTATTACATCCTCCCCCCTAGGATATGGCTTACTCCTAGAAGCCATAAAATAACAGAATAAAAAGAAAAATTAAGATTCTTAAATAAGGGAGACATCCTCCCAAGACGCCAAGATCACGACGTTTAGGACACCATCGAAACCTTTCGAGCTCACTCGCGAGCTCCGAAGCCAGAACTTCGTCCTCTACCAGAAGCCTCTGCACCTGCATCCTGGTATCCACCCTGGCGATTGTCGACAACGGAAAACACTTGATGAGATCTACCTGCATCACCCACCGTCGGCTCAGAAGCGGCAGGTCTCTGATAAAAACCAGAAGTGCTCTTCTGTGGACACACTCTAGCGATATGCCCTTGTTGCCCACATGAGTAGCAACCAGTACCTCGGCCAAATCCTCTACCCTCGGATGGAGCATTGGATTGTTGAAAGCTTGCTCGACTCGATGCTGACTGAAAGCTAGGTGCAGGCTGTGCAAAATGTTCCTGTCGCATTTGGTGCCTAATCCTGTTCCGATCCCTACGAAACTGCGAATTGCCACCTTGCTGAGATTGAAAGTTTTCATGCTTCGGCTGCGATTGTTGTTGTTGATGCTGCTGCTGCTGACGTTGCTGACCCCCTTTAGAAGGTGGGTTCATGTTCCTAGAAGCCCCGCTTCCCCTCGCGACCGTCTCCTCCATGCGAGTAACGTGAATCCAGCGTCCCGTATCTATACATCACCGCGTCAACCTCCACCGCTTCCACCACTGTATCCACCTGCCTTCAAAGTTCAAAGCATGTCCACCACCATCGCGCCCGTCACGCACTGCCCCATCGCTTCGTCCCCTCGTGATATTGCTTCAACTTCCTTCATAGGAAGCACCTCTCATACTGCTCCACTAACATAGACAATTGCTTGAGATCATGAAACTCGTCAGCCTTGCATTGCCTCCAGTGAACTGAGAGGAAACGAGCTCTGAACCTGTCTAGGAACAACTCCCAAGTAACCATACTGAGATCAAGGTGCAGTTTCTGTTCCTCAAGACGCCACCAAGTAGACGCGAAGCCTCGCAAGTGCATAACTGCGCACCGAGCCTTGGTATTGCTACCGTAGGGGTGCATGGCAAAGCAACGGTCTAAGCCAATTAACCAGGTCTCAGCCTCAAGACCTCCTTCAGAACCATCAAAAGTAGGAGGGTGTGCCCTCATCAGATCTCTCATATGGCCTGCTACGACTGCATCTGGAACCACATCCGTATCCCTACGTCTCGGAGACCTCTCTCTCTCCCTCTCCACCTGGTGTACCTCATCTGGCCTGGGTCCTAATCGGTCAAGGATCTCACCAAGAATATGCTGTAACTGACCGTCAAGACCAGGATGTGCCAGATTCTGGCCACCTGATGGAATGTTGTGATGACTCTGATGTTCCTCATGCTCAGAACCATGGGAGCTAGGAACTGAGGGGCTTCGCCGGTTTGCTCTACGACCGGCACCACGGCCTCTTGCACGGCCACGTCCTCTACCTCGAGGCATAGTTTTGCGCCACAAGATAAAGTACCACATGAGCACAAGAGTTGCACAAACGGTAACCTAATGGACTACACTACCCAAAGACCCTAGTGTTTGCAACCTTGGCTCTGATACCAAGTTGTAACGCCCGTCGTGCAAACCCCAGAGAACACACACATAATGCTAATAATTTTTTTTTTATAATAGAAATAACATGTAACAACATTAAATCATAAACACATAGCATAACACATAGCATTAAAACCACATGGTTCTCTGGGGCACGTGAGGTTACATTGCAATCGCAACACAACATAAAGATAATGAAAACAACATAACCATTTAATTTATAAAAACCATATACAAAGATACAACTGATAGCCATGATGCGAGTATGACAACATCGCATAATTACATCCATTATAAATCTTTTAACATGATCCAATTCAAACCTAACTATTACATCATTGAAATAATATTACATTACAATCTTCTTTGATACAAGAATTACATTGAATTTTCCCAACATGGGGATTGATACAAAATAATGAACATGAGGTACAACTGATCACTGGAACATCTGCACTGCGGAAAGCTGAGATGACAAGACGCGGATGGGGAACCCAACGGGTGCGGAGCACGTTCCACCCAACCATGTGAATTACGAAGTAACTCACCCCCCGTGCTCAGAGGTGACGAGGAAGTGAATCCAACCATGAATGTCAACCGACTCCACAACAACATGATACAAAACAAGTACCACCCAAGTATGCAATGCAAAACCATCAACGTACTCAAATCACATAACAAATAAAGCCAAGAACTCATTACGATGACATGAAGTACTAACACTTAACAATCATGAATCAAATCACAAGAATTCAAAGAAACATCATAAAGAGATAACATCCAGAGGCAACAATAACAAAGCACAAGGGTGTCAAGTGGAGAGTGTCATCGCATAGCTCTCATGGGATTTCCTGGCCCTTCCTCCAACTGAGGCGCCGGCACCCATCTATGGATTTCCTGGCCCTTCCTCCTAACTGAGGCGCCGACACCATAGGGTAGCTGATGCGGAGCCAATAGTCTCTCATGAGGACGAGACTTTGACTTTGCCGACCACGGCCTTCTCAGTCTATCACTAGTCTAAGGTAGCCCTAATGCATAGCCGAGGAATCCAAAGTTTTATTATCTTGTATTTTTAAACTACCCATCCCCCTAAATCTATTGTTTAGGTTATCACTTGTTTACTACTCTTCGAGGGTTATCCTGGCCCTTCCTCAACCGAGGCGCCGGCGCCCACGAAGAGCCACTCTCCCACCTATGACCCCTAACAAAACTTAAAACAGGCAAGGGTTGGACTAACACAAATAAGTCATAAAACCAAAATCCAAATACACGAGGCATTACCCATCTCGCAACTGCAAATAATCATCAACTTGCAAAACCCGTCCAACCCTTCCTAACATAACCTTAATAACGCTCAAAAGCATAAACAAGTAAATACACTTTAAAATCACAAGCCTCTGGAACAGGATTAAAATATGATAAGGTTCCCACATCGACCACAAAACAACAAGGCTAACATATCACGGAATGGAAAAACTCACATCACATCATGCCAAAATACACATTTAAGTTCGATTCCAATCCCAATTACGTAACTAAAATAATCGTTTCAATAAGAAAAAACACAATTACAAATAGAAAGGCTAATTCTTGTCTGATTATCTAATTCATCAAAATATTACTAAACATTGCCCATACAAACTATATAAAGAGAAACAAGTAATTAATTAACTATATACCGATTTATCTCTCTAAGAAAAAAAAACAGTACAACTATATACTTAAAACTTAATAAAATTCCATTAAAAGAAATAACTATAATTTCATTTGAAATATAGTTTTATTTTATTTTAATTAATTACTTAATCAATTTATTTTATTTTTATTTTTAAAATAAACACATTATAATTATTTTATTTTAACTAAACTTAAATAAAAGCATGTTGAAATATATATATATATATATATATATAAAATAAAATAAACAAAAAAATAAAAAATTAAAAAAAACAAACAAAATAAATTCT
>VDFB02193867.1:542945745-542987332 GCA_007258455.2 Sequoia sempervirens | reverse complement strand
TTTGACTTTGCCGACCACGGCCTTCTCAGTCTATCACTAGTCTAAGGTAGCCCTAATGCATAGCCGAGGAATCCAAAGTTTTATTATCTTGTATTTTTAAACTACCCATCCCCCTAAATCTATTGTTTAGGTTATCACTTGTTTACTACTCTTCGAGGGTTATCCTGGCCCTTCCTCAACCGAGGCGCCGGCGCCCACGAAGAGCCACTCTCCCACCTATGACCCCTAACAAAACTTAAAACAGGCAAGGGTTGGACTAACACAAATAAGTCATAAAACCAAAATCCAATACACAAGGCATTACCCATCTCGCAACTGCAAATAATCATCAACTTGCAAAACCCGTCCAACCCTTCCTAACATAACCTTAATAACGCTCAAAAGCATAAACAAGTAAATACACTTTAAAATCACAAGCCTCTGGAACAGGATTAAAATACGATAAGGTTCCCACATCGACCACAAAACAACAAGGCTAACATATCACGGAATGGAAAAACTCACATCACATCATGCCAAAATACACATTTAAGTTCGATTCCAATCCCAATTACGTAACTAAAATAATCGTTTCAATAAGAAAAAACACAATTACAAATAGAAAGGCTAATTCTTGTCTGATTATCTAATTCATCAAAATATTACTAAACATTGCCCATACAAACTATATAAAGAGAAACAAGTAATTAATTAACTATATACCGATTTATCTCTCTAAGAAAAAAAAACAGTACAACTATATACTTAAAACTTAATAAAATTCCATTAAAAGAAATAACTATAATTTCATTTGAAATATAGTTTTATTTTATTTTAATTAATTACTTAATCAATTTATTTTATTTTTATTTTTAAAATAAACACATTATAATTATTTTATTTTAACTAAACTTAAATAAAAGCATGTTGAAATATATATATATATATATATATATATATAAATAAAATAAATAAAAATAAAAATTAAAAAAAAACAAAACAAACAAATTTAAACACATAGCACTCAATTAAGAGGGCCGTAGCCCTGACTGCTGCGCACAGCAGTCATTAAGACTGCTGCGCACGGCAGTCTAAGACTGCCGTGGGCAGTACCACCTGCAGGGGCGGGGCCGAGGGTACGGCCTCGGCCGTCCCTTCGGCCTCCCCTGCCAATAAATTTTTTTATTTTTTTTTATAAAAATTCAAATTTCGTCCTTCCAAGGACATGGAAAAAAACCGACGGCGATTCGGCCATACCCAAAAAGGATTTTTACCAAAAAAAATTCTGGATAAATACTGTGCGCAGAAAAAAAAAAAAAAAAAGGATTTAATTAATAATAAAAGTATATATATATATATATATATATATATTTTAACCATAACCTCTCATAAAATACAGAAGAATAATTATTTTATTCACAGGCACAGAAACCAGTAGGATATAATATTCATGATATATATATATATATATTATTTTTCTTAAATAAATAAATAAAAACAACAGAGAGAACACAAAGAACAGATTTTCTTAACTACTAAGATAGTACAGAAATTACAGAGCAATGACACAGTTCCATTAAAATATTGAGAAAACTCCAAAATTTTATTTTCTTCAAAAACTAAATCATCTTTTCTAAAATCTTATTTTGATAGTTTGTATTTTTCAGAATATCTGGTTCTTGATTTGACAAAATTTATATAGTATAGTTTCCTATGATTTTCTTTGTTTTCAAATCTAATAATTTGCTCCAGTTATCAATTCAACAGAAGCACAAGATCTATTTTTCTTTTCAGAACAAACAAAAAGGTGTATGAGAAGAGAACAACGAGAGGAACCTGGAGTCCAATGCAAATTCGAAGATGCCTGCTTGACTCTGATGCTTTCAAATCCGATTCCAATCCTAGTCCAGAACGAAATCCACCTTCACTTGAGTACTTCAACTTCTGTTCCTCTGGGTGTGTGTGTGAACCCTCAAGAATTCATAATTAAATAAAATATATTCTTCATCTCTCCAAAGCTCTCCTCCAAAAAATCCAGATAAAAAGGAAAAATCAATCTTTAAAACAAGCTTTCTTTTCAACACTCAAACCCTATTGGCTCACACTGTCTTTTAATTCTTTTATTTGTTTTAATTACTTTAATTCCTGTTTTGTAACTTTTCTTGCACCACACATTATATATTTAATTTAAATAAATTATTCACATAATTATCCACCACCAAATTTAATTAATTAAAATAATTTAAGCAGATTTATTATTTAATTATTATTTAATTGCAATATATGATTTTCAAAATAATTAAAATATTTAAATAATTAAATATTATTTAATCCAACATTTAACATAAATAATCAATTTCAAATGTTAAGATAAATCATAATTATCAATGCCCACCCAAAATAAGACAAGACACAAACACAGCAGGCAAAGACGACAATTACACAACATCGACTATACCAACAGATGAGACAACCTGACATCATGGGACGGGAGGACTTCATCGTCACCTCTGTATCAACATTTATCCGTTGGGTTATTTGGTGCTCGCCCTGTCCTGCCGAAGCAGGTGGAATCAAGACTTATACCTGCAATCCTGCATACAAACGAAGTCGTGTACATGTGCATATAAACATATATATCAAAGCATTAAATCAAGTTACTGCATTGTGAGAAGGAATTGCAACATAACAGGGCACTCGTGAACGAGTGATGCTATATTGTCCTCCGTCACACCTATTCTAACAATTATAGCATAATCAAAGAATTACATTTCTAACTAACAATCACCTCCTAACATATTAATTTAAATCATTGCATCATATCACAATTCCTAAAAATTAACAGATAATCAACCATAATGTCATATAAAGTAATCATGTCTAAAATGAAATAACATCATCTAGCATCTAAACTAACCATATCAAACAATAGCAGTATCATCATAGTATCTGACTAACCACATCAAACAATACAGTATCATCATAGTATCCAAGCAAGCACAGAAAATAATAAGTCTAGATAGTATGAGGGGTATTACATTTAATGCATTAAACACAAACTTTGCATGATTAATTAATGGAATATGAGACAAGTGCTGATTTCTGCTTACTATTGTTTGTTTATTGTTTGTTCACAAGCTTCTATGTTTTTAGCTTTGGGCTTCCATCTTTGATGTTTGATACTCTCTACAATGCTCAAATGAGGGAAGGGCCGTAGGAACTATGTACTATTGGTGACTGGCTTGGCTGAATATTTGTGATACTTGATAACTAGAAGTGTTTCTCACTCTTACAAGCAAAGCTCAATGGTTTGAGCAAGGTCTTGTTGACTGCGATTGCATTAAAACCATTAACCATGTGTTTATTGCTTGAATAACCATTAGTCTATTGATAAAGTTCATAAAGAAAATTGTGTGAGATGTGTTGGAGGACTGGTGGGTACACAAGCAATGAATGCATAGTTGATTCATGAAATTTGAGGCAAGTGCTAGGTTTTATTTATGCTTGTTCTTGTTTGATTATTGTTTGTTCAAAGGCTTATGTGTCTTAATTTATTCATTGTGCTCTTTCATGTTTGTTATTTTCTAATAGTGCACTACTCATGAGTCAGTTCATTGTGTACTTATGATACTTGATAACTATAGTACTTGAGAACATTTTTTTTTGTTTGAAAATTATTATTTATATCTTTTTCTATTTTTTCAAGTAGGTCTACCATTCATTTTCCTTTGAGCAAATAAGCCAAATAGAATGACACAAAAATTTTGTTGCAAATATCTACTCATTAAATCCAAATTTTACAAGCCTTGTTGGTAAGCTAATGCCCATAAAAGCAATCAATGCATAGTTAATGCATTCTATGCTTGCACAATGAACAAGACCTTGCGCAAAGATATAAAATAGTATTTCTTTATGTATCAACAACATACTACTCTTCTAATGCATCAACCAACGCATGCATTGGGATTGCTTGATATCAATAGTCTCAGCATATTCTATTTTTGAAAGCATTTTTAAGGCACTTACCAATCTTAATAGTAAATAAAACCTATGCAACAATGTATGAGAATTTCTAATTATGCAAGGCAGCTATTACTAACAATGCAACTTATCTTCTAGACATAGTGATAGTGATTTGTTCAACATGTGCATATTGCACATGGATGAAGGCATGAACAAGTCATTACGTTTATCTTCAAAAGGTGAACATGTTTAATTAGCTATTGTTACTCCATGGACATACAATTAACTTGAATAAGTTTTAATATAATTAAGTAGACTTGCATTAAGCAATTGCAACACACTGTGAACATGGACATCATATTGTGAAGCATGTCGATAAACATATCCATTTAATAAACCAGTAAATAGAGCCATTTGATATCAAACAAATTATATGGCAATGTGCATAGTGTTGGCAACAACATTTACACATTATAGGGCAGAAATTTGTAGTCACATTGGAGGTCATAGCATTGACGAGACTTCTTTTTCAGAAGAGCATTTAAGTATTAAACTATGTATCATTATACTTGGAAAATTATTAGTGTATGCAACATGGTTTAATACTAAAAATGCTTTGCTAAAAAGAAGTCTCTCCAATGCATAGTATTATTTTTAGTTGTTTTCTTCTATTATGTCAATTTTTTATTGTTCTAACCTTTCTTTTCTCTATCATTTCTTTTTTTCTATGTTCTTCCCCTCAAACACTACTCCAAAATTTGGAAACTTTCCCCAAAAATCCCAGCTAAACTAGGAATTGGTGTAGGTTAAAGGTCCTATGTCACAAGTTAGCAACTATGTCATCTTGTGTTAACTAAAGTGATTTTAGGTCTACTAGTCTTAACCATAATGCGTCATCCACTTGTCTACACTTTCATTTAATAAATACTCACTATTCTCTTTTTCTTTTGTCTTTATATTGACTGTAGAATCCAAAATAGCTTCAATTTCCACCTGTTCACAATTGGGTAGTTGATTTATCTATTTGTTAGTTAATATTTTATCCTTTCCTTATTCCTCTGATGTCTCTCCCTCATAACAATTATATAAATCTCAAACTTTGAAAATGGGCAACATTTCCACACTTTTAGGTAGTTACAATTTGTAAGCATTTTATGAAAAGAATCTTGATAACCTTGCATGGTTTGGTTTTCTTCCACTTGACCTTTTTGTAGGCATGGATTGAAAATCTTTCCTTTTTGTAGGTGTTGCAATACCATATCTCTAACTTCAAAAATATTTTCTCTCCTCTTCATATCAGATTTCTCTTTATACTATTGGCTACTCCAACTAAGTTTTTCTCTTATTTGATGATGCAAATCTTGCATATTTTTGGAAAAATCCTCTCCTTCAACACTTATGTTATATCCCTTAGTATTTGGAATCTCCCTTAATTTTGAAGACATTGAAGACACCAACACAGAGCTAAAAACACATAAGCTTCTGAACAAACAATAAACAAACAAGAATAAGCACTGGAATAAAACCCAACACTTTCCTAAGATTTCATGAATTAACTATGCATTGATTGCTTGTGTACTCACCAACTTTCCACCACATTTTGCAATGCTTGGATTTAATAAATTGAACATGCATTCACTGCTTTGTGCAAAAAGCAGTTTGATGTTTATCAATTACATGGAAACTCATTCACTATGCCCATTTGACTATTTGGAAAGTCATATTCTTCAACCAACATCCTCCTTTATTGTTCACAACTCTTCCAATGCATAGTTCTTCGATACATGGACAAGTCATGTTTCTGAACACAATTTCTCATGTTGTTTCTCTGCTAAAAATGTTTAAATTGCATTTCCTATGATTTGTTAGAAAGTAAATACTAATCCTTAGTGATTTATCCACAAAAATTAAGTGACTGGTAAAGTAGCTCAAACAAAACTCAATCAACTATCAACTTAATCTTTCATGTTTGAAATATATCATCTATCTATCTCTCTATTACATACAGTTGGTTTTCCATTCCTCTTTGCATAAGCAAATAAGCGAAATAGAAACACATTATAAAATTTGTCAAATAAATTTCATTGGCGAACTAAGTATGTCAAATTGAAATAGGATATATGGAATAGCAACTTTCCCTTTAAAAACATGCATGTTTTGTATTGCTAATATATTGCATACTAAAAAGTTGCAACATTGAAGTTTAATCCATTTAAATGGAAACATAAGAAAATAAAGTATTGTCTAGCATATGAAGGGAAAAGATGCTAACTATAAAATAAAAACAATGGAAAGTCTTAAGTCACATAACATAAGATATAGTTGTATAGACAAAAGAGCTAGCAGCAAAAGCATAACAAAAAAGAGAAAAGCATATTGATGCAAATATTTAATGTCTAAATGCAAATTGTGCCAACTTTGATAGCAAAATGATAGATACTAAAGTGAAACATAACAATGCAATGAATTTTTGCAAACAACAAATAAAACTGATTGCTCCTCTATAATTTCATGCTTCACCTATGCATTCAAAACTTATGTACCCACAAAATCATACTTGAACCAATGCTTTCCTTTATTGTTCATAACTCTTACAATACATATTTCTTTGACACATTGGAAAGTCATGTTTCTTGACACACCTTCTAATGTTGTTTCTTTGCTGAAAATGTTTACTACATTTCCTATGTTTTGTTACAAAGTAAATTCTAATGCTTGGTGATTTAATCACAAAAAACTAAGCTATTCAAATAACTGCTCAAACAAAACTCTGTATATTTTCCAGCATTCAATGACTTTATAGATGTAGGGAACATGGAATAGGAAAATCTACTAGAAACAGACAAATTTGTCAGCAAAAAATAAACAAATGAAAATTGGCACAAATAAAACTGATCGCTTCTCTAGTATTTCATGCTCCACCTATGCATTCACAACTTATGTACCCACAAGTCCATGTACAAATATCGTACAATTTGCATTATAAATTGATTTAGTTAAGTAAACTAATATAAATAATTGTGTTTACTATGAGTTTAGAAAAGAACGTGTCATTGGAAAGTAGTCCATTAAAAGTAAAGTTCAAAGGAATAACAAATTTGAAGCTGAATTGGAGGTTTAAATATTAATTGATTTCTTTGAAAATATTAATCCACTCACCATTGAAAATTCCCACCAAAAACAATACGCTTGGACTACTGGTATGCAACAATTCCAATAACTTGTAATGTGTGAATGGTGAACAAGTGTAAACAGGAATGCTTGTATTCATTTCCTACTACTAGTTAATTAATTAGTCATGTATTCAGTGATTCAGTATCTACCATTCTCTTTCCAAAGTTGACACAATTTGTATCTATTGATTACATATTTGCAAGATATATAATGTTATCCTATTTTCTTAATTTACTTTAACAAAGTTGAATAATAGACCTGCTCCAACCAATAGAAAAAAGGATAATTTGTTTATTTTTTTCCAATTGCAAATGAAACAATTTCAATAGTAACCTATTCCTCCACTTTGAGTGTCTATCATTGCTTAAATGGCCATTTTCTTATCAGCAAAGCTTGCAAAATTTTAATTTAATGTTCGAATTTTGAAAAAAATATCATGTTTATCTTTTTTTTGGAAACTACCCTCATATGCTTCTATATTTCATGTCTATGAATAACATATTACATGTCATGAGCTATGCTCATCTGTCAATTTTGTCTTTGTAACAGGGATGACTGCTTACGATTGGAGACAGGCATAAACATTTATATCATTGCAAACATTTTTGGTTGTTGAACAAGGAGCTCAAAGGTTAGATTCTTGTATCATTCTTCCCTCTTGTTTGTAATGAATTTTAAGTCTTCCAATGTGCCTAACAATAATGCCTTGGAAGAATTGTAAACAATAAGGGAGAAACTTGGTTCAAGAATCTAACTTTCCAAATAGGCAAATGAGCATAGTGAATGGAATTCTATGTAATTCATAAACATGAAACTATTTTTTGTACAGTTGCAAGTTACAATTGCATCTGTGCAATTCATTTTTGAGATTGTTGCTCAGCGAATCAAATTGTATTGTTTATAATTGTTTTCCATTCTTTCTATAATTCCAATTTAAGTACATATTTTCCTATTTGAAAATTATGTTTTCTTTCTTTTTCTATTGCTTGGAACAGGACTGTACTGTTCATTTTTTAAATTAAATTAGTGAAATGTGGGGACATTATATATACTGCAAAATATTTAATCCTCAAACAGTCAATAAATGTTTAATCCATTAAATGCAAATTTTCTATGATATGCTCGATAGCTGGTGGGTATGGAACTAGTAAATGCATAATTGATTCAAGAAATCTTAGGGACATGTTGGGTTTTATTTGTCCTCATACTTGTTTGTCTATTCGTCATTGAAAAAATCATCTGTTTTAAGCTTTTCATGTTTTTCATTGTACAAAATATGCACTACTAGCAAGTAGCTTGTATGTTTTTTGACTTGATACTTTATAACTAGAAGTTTTTCTTATTGTTACAAGTGCTAAAAGTACATGTGGCTGCAGTAAATAACATATGTTATGTAGCTAATAAACATGTATCACTTGAAGCCAAGGTGTGGGTAACTATATGATGTGCATAAGATATGCAACACCTATCGACCAATCTATAGGTTTTGCATTAAATGACTTCGCAGTATACAAGACCTTGTCCAAAGTATTGAGTTCAATGTTTTCCACTTTTCATTTGGTTACTGTGTATAGATTTCAAAGAAAGTAATTACACATATGCAGTGTTGTAACCTTCCACCAAAAAAAAGCATTGTTGTGCACATGAAATTGGTCGACATGTTTGTTGTTATAAGAGGTAATAACGTATTTAATAACAAAAACCAAAGTCTTGGTGAGTTTTCAAAATTGATTTGCAAAATCTTGTTCATAGGGTTCACAAATTCAAGTCAATACTGTAACATGTTCACATGCAACAGTCATACAATTCTCACTATCAATGTAGTTGGTTCACTTGTACAATGTGTACACAACGTCAAATTATACACAAGCATTACCCTTTAGGGACGTTTCCTTTGATTAAGAGCAACATACCATGTTTGGCAACAAACTTTTTGATCTAGTTGCCCTGGAAATATTGCATATATCAATTAAATATTTTCCACAACATATAATGTCCCCCTATTTTCCTAATTTACTTAAAGGAAAATGAAAAATTGACCTACTCAAACCAATAGAAAAAGAGGTAAACCATAATTTTCAAGGACAAAAAATATGCGCTTAAAACCCAACTACAGGAAAAAGTCAAAAATATTTCAAACAATACAATCTCATTGGCCAAGTGAGTAATTGAAAAGAAAATGCAATGGATGCAAAAGTAAACACACTTATTGCATTCAGTTTCTTTTGTTTTAAAATGGATGCTCTAGAAAATATTTAATCGGGGGATGCATATAGTGTGAGTTTTGCGGTGGACTGGTCAATACTAAAGTAGTTAATACATTAATTGCAAACCTCACAATATGTGTTGGAAAACGGGTGCAAACATGAGCAGAGAATGCTTGGTTAATTTGCTTGTTTCCTTATTGTTTGTTGAGAAGACTATGTGTTTCTAACTGTGGGTTGTCATCTTCAATGTTTGTCATTTTGTATAGTGCTTGTGGTGTGTAACTCGTGAATGGCTCATCTGTTTGTTTTTCATACTTGATAACTAGAAGTGTTACAAGGAAAACTAAATGGTTTGAGCAATGTCTTGTGGACCGTGTGTACACATGCACTGAATGCATATTTTCCTATTGTTTGTTCAAAAGCTTGTGTGTTTTTGGATGTGTCTTGTCATCTTCGATGTTTGTTATTTTGTACAATGCTCGATCGAGGGTGGAGCCATAGGAACTATGTGCAACTGGTGAGTGGCTCATCTGTTTATTTTTTATACTTGATAACTAGAAGTGTTATAGGGAAAACTAAACACTTTGAGAAATGTCTTGTGGACGGTCAGTACACATATAGTGAGCACATATCTAATTCATGAAATCTTAGTTGAGTGTTGGGTTTTGTTTGTGCTTATTCTCGTTTGATCATTGTTTGTTAAAAACCTTGTGGGTTTTTTAGCTCTTCATTGTGTTTTTGCATGTGGGTACACATGCAGTGAATGCATAGTTAATTCATGAAATCTTAGGCAAGTGCTAGTTTTTTTTTGTGCTTAATCTCATTTGTGTATTAGTTGTTGAAAAGCTTGTGGGTTTTTTAGCTCCTGGTTGTGTTTTTGCATGTTCATTATTCTATAAAAGTGCACTATTGATGAATGGTTGGGCTGTGTGTTTATGGTACTTGATAAATCCATGGGTACACATGCAATGAACACAACTAATTCATGAAATCTTAGGTGAGTGTTGGGTTTTGTTTGTGCTTATTCTTGTTTTATTATCGTTTGTTTAAAAGCTTGTAGGTTTTGTAGCTCTTCATTGCATTTTTGCATGTGGGTACATGTGCAGTGAATGCATAGTTAATTCACAAAATCTTAGGTGAGTGTTGGGCTTTGTTTGTGCTTATTCTTGTTTATTTATTGTTTTTTAAAAATCTTGTGGGTTTTTTAGCTCTTGGTTGTGCTTTTACATGTTCATTATTCTGTAAAAGTGCACTGCTGGTGAATGGCTTGGTTGTGTGTTTCAGACACTTGATAACTAGAAGTATTGCTTCTTGTTACAAGGGCTAACGATGCAAATGGGTACAATAGATTACATATTGGTTTTCTATAGATTACAAACTAAGTAGCTAGAGAACTCAATCAATTATCAACTGAATCTTTCATGTCTTAAATCTATCATTCACCTATTTTTCCATTACATGGACAAGGTCTGCTACTCTTCTTTGTCTAAGAAAATAAGTGAAAGAGAAGCACATTATAAATTTTTTCAAATAAATCCAATTGCACAATTAATTTTTTTGCAAATATTAATCTACTTATATCATTGAAAAGTCACACCTAAAACAATAAGCTGAGGCTAGTGGTATGGAACAATCACAATACCCTATAATATGTTAATAGTGAATAGGTATAAATGGGAATGCATCTCTATGCCTCTGTACACTGCATACATTCCAAACGTTGACTGAGTGCATAGATAGTCAGAATGGAAAAAATGTTACACATAAATATGTGAGAATATAGACTCCAAAAAAATTTCCCCTTTGATTAATGCATAGGAATATGATCTACAAATTCTATGTACAACGTTGAGACAGAAAGAAGTGTTTTACTATTTTGAAGGAAAATGACATTTGCAAAAGAAAGATTGCTTTAGTACTAACATGAACAGTTTATTAATCCAATGATTAAATTTTTGCAAAATATATAATTCCCTCATATTTTCCTAATTTACTTTAACAAACATGAATAATAGGCCTAGTCTAACCAATAGAAAAAGAAGCAAATAGTTTATTATCTGTCAATTATAAATGAAACCATTGCAATAGTAACCTACTCCTTGTCTTCAATTGCTCCATGTCATGTCATTTTATATTTCTTGTGTGAAAATGTCTATGTTTCTGAGATTAGATGCAAACAACATCCATATGTTTGATAGGTTGTATATTAAGTGTAATATTAAACATTGATCTCAACATTGATTATAGTGCTAAACAATTTATGTTCTTGCTCGGGGGTTTGCTAGGAGCCCTCAAGGCTCCATGATGCAATATGGTAGGGTCGAGATCAAGCCTTCTTTTAGTGTGTTTCTTATCCCATTACTTTGTTGCATATAGAACTAGTTAAACATTGACACAACATGCTCCATTTTTTAATCTTTCACCAATTTTTTTTATATGTGGACATGTATGTATGTGAAATTACTTACAAACAACATTCAAAGAGAATAACCTAGTCAAATGAAGAACCCAGTTCAAGTGAAATGGATGTATAGATTTGAGTTTGGAGCATATTTATGCTTACCTAAAATTCTATTAGTATCTAAACGAGGTTTAACAACAATTTATTCACTTGAACTGGGTTCTTCAATTGAACTGGGTTCTTCATTTGAACTGGGTATATTGATTTCTTGGGTAGTGACCAACCTATTAGAAAAAATTGCAAAATTTTTATTTTATGTTTGAATGTTTTCAAACAATTATCACCTTTGTCTATTTTTTTTCAAATTTTATCATATGTTTTTGCATTTCATTTTTATGAATAATGTATTATATATTAGTTTTGTGATCTGTGCAAACCTATAATGCATTAACTATGTATTCATTTCTTGGGAATCCATTACTCTATAAGCAAAGCTTGGAAAATTTGTATTTAATGTCTAAATGTTTGCAAAATTTATTGCATTAGTCCTTTTTTGTTTGCAAATTTTATCATGTGCTTCTATGTTTCATACTTATGAATAGCATATTATGTGTCATAGACTATGCTCATTTGTTTAATTTTTCCCACTCACAAGCACCATTGCTTTCAACTAAAGCGAGGTACAAAGATTTATCTGACTATAAATATTTCTCACTCTTGAACATCAAACTAGAAGGTTAGATTCTTGTATCATTCTTCTACTTTCTTTCCAATGAATTTTAAGCCTTCTAATGTGTCTAGAATAAAAAACTATTTTTTGTACAAAAACAAGTTACTTTTGCAAATAGAATAATGCATAATTGCAAACATGTCATATGCAATCCATATGCAATGTTTCACCATGAACACTGGCTAGACTATAAAATTTGAATATATTTTCTCCTATCTATTTTTCCATTCATTGCACTAGTTCTAATATTTATTTGCTTATAAGAAAATTAGCACAATTGAATCACATAATAAATTTTGGAAAATATTTGTAATTCATTGCAAAGCAGCCAATGATTATGCCTAGCATGTTCTATATCATGGACTGTGCTGATTTTTTTGCATTCTACTTGTAACTGGAACCGTTTCTTATAATTGAAGTGCAAGACAAAGAATTTTCTCGTTGCGAATTGACTTGTTTATTCAACAATAGGTTCGAAGGTCATATTCTTGTACCATTCTCCCACCTTGTTTACAATGAAATTTAATTTTTCCAATGTGTAGATCAAAATTATGTATTGGAAGAATTATGAACAATAAAGGAGAATGCTTGTTCAAGAATCTGACTTCCCAAACAGATAGATGAGTATAATGTATGACATGTCATGTAATTCATAAACATGAAACTATTTTTTTCTCTTTACCAAGTTACTTTTAAGGAACATGATATGTTGGTGTTAGTGATAGGAACCAATCCCAATATCTGGTAGATTGTCGTTGCTACAAAAATCAAAACTCTTTTACATCGTTGACCAAGCACATGTTCGCTATATAGAAGTAGAATCCATTGATTATGGATTTATTATTTCAATACACACTAGTGTGCAAGCAAGACCTGTGAAATTTGGATTCTATGTCTAAATGTTTCCAAAAAATTATTGCAGTGGTCTATTTGGCTTATTTTCTTAGAGGAAAATGACTGTGGGGGTGCTCAATGCATCAACTATGTGTTCATTGCTTATGTCATGGATTGTGCTCATTTTCCTAGTTTCTATATGGCTTAGAGATATATACTTGATTGTTCAACAAACAACTGAAAGGTCAGATTCTTATATCATTGTTCCCTTTTTCTTTGCAATGAACTTCAAACGTTTCAATGTGCCTAAAAATTATGTATTCGTAGAGTTATAAAGAACAAAGCACAAGCGACATTCAAGAATTTGAGTCACCAAATGGATAAATGAGCACACTAAATGAATTCCATGTCATTTAATCCATAAATATGGAACTAATTTTTGCCCAAAAGCAACTTACTATTGCAATTGTTGAATTTTCTTTTCAAAGTAGTTGTTGATTGATCACTAGTTAGTTAAGCAATAAACACATGGTTAATGCATTCAATGCTACCCACTTGCCTCCAATTGCCCCCTTAGCCCTTGTAACAACAAAAAATACTTTTACTTACAAACTATCATAAACCAATGACAAATCCATTTAACAACAGTGTACTTTTATAGAATAACAAAAATTTAAAAGTGAAACCGTGAGCTAAAAATGCATAAGCTTTTCAACAAACAATAAACAAACAAGAATAAGCAAAAATAAAACCCAACACTTGCCTAATATTTCATAAACTAACTATCCATTCACTGCATGTGTACCCACAAGCCCTCCAACACATCTTGCACAATTTTCTTTCGAGCTTTGTTGAAAACCCAATGGCCACTCAAGCAATTAACATATAGTTAATGTTTTCAATGTACCCACGGTCTACAAGACCCTGCTCAAACCATTCACTTTCCCCTATAATGCTTCTAGTTATCAAGTATCAATAACAAACACACAAGCCACTCACCAGTTGCACACTGCTCCTACAGCTCCTCCCTCGTTCAAGCACTCCACATAATCCCAGATGTTGAAGACAACACCACATGGCCAAAAACACACAAGCTTCTCAACAAACAATAAGCAAAAACCAACACTCACCTCATATTTCATGAATTGACTATGCATTCTCTGCTTGTATTCGTGCTAGCTATCCAACACATATCACAAGGTTTGCATTTAATGCATTAAAAATGCATTCACTGCTTTAGTACCAACCAGCCTGTTGCCCAAACTCACACTATATGCATCCCCCGATTAAATATTTGTCACTATATATATTGTCCTCTAATTTACTTAAAGGAAAATGAAAAATTGACCACACTTTATTGTATTAATAAATGAATAGATTTGCTTCAAGTCAATATTTGTTACAATCTTCTCATTTGCAATTGAAACATAACAAACAAAGAGTTGCTTTGCTAAAAATGTGTATTGCTCTAGCATTTACGATATTCATTGAGCATTGATTGCTTTATGTCTATGAATTGCATTTAATATGTTATCCACTATGCTTATCTTTCTCAAATGTCTCCGTAATAGGGCCCACTTTTTACAATTTTAGTGGGAGACAAATATCTACATTGACACAAATATAGTCAACTATTGAACAAGAAAATTACATGTCAGTTTCTTTAATGATTGTCCTTCTCTTTCTGCAATGAAACATTTTCATGTCTACACAAAATATCAACTCCGCTCTACTATACATATGTGCAAAGTACTAAAGATTTCACATTCAAAATGAAGACAAGATATGAGAATATAGAAATAATAGACATTAATAAGTATGAATATGTGAGTTGCTTACTAGTATGCAACATGTACACAAATTCCTTAAAAATAATGATCTTTTTAGAACAGGTACACTCAAATTAAATGTTCAAAACTGTTTCTTTGATTCTTTACAAGTACTCCTAGGTAACCAATCAATTATAGGATCTTATATACATAATTTTCTATAACTATATATATAATGGAATATGTATGTGCATATATATGTATAAATATATAAATCTCCATTATGTCTATATAATAACGTTCTTTTTTTAGGAAAGTGTTGTGTGCAACTATTCAAGACAAGTGTTGAGAAAACAAGGACTAGTGTAGCAAAGGACAAAAAATGCTATTGAAGAAAAGTAATGCACTGAGCTTGAATGAGTTGAACCAAACAAAAACTAGGAATCCATATTGGGTTCTACATTCAGATTAAAACCATTCCTTGTATTCATGCTTTTTGTTTGGCTTCCACTCATTCAAACTAGTGTATTTGGATTTTGGAAAAATATGTTTTGTACTCAATGGCTACCAAACTCCTTCTACATACACACAAGTATTTGGACAACGACATCAAAAAGAAAGTAGTCAAACTTTAACAAACTAGCCAATTTCCTATCATACTTTATATTGTTCCATCATGCAAATCTTAGGAAAATACATTTTCAACATCACGTATAGTACTATAGACAAAGATAAGCATATATGACCAACACATGGTCCAATCTAGTCTCTAATGCTATATAATTGCTTTGCAGACAAATGATGGAACAAATAAAAAGACTAGCACAACAAATGCAACACATGGAAAAAGACACAAGCAAAGGGTAAATAGCTTATTCTATTAACCTATTGTATGCATCTCTCCATCATCCACATAGAAGATTTACATTTTCCTACATTCTTTCAGAAAAAGGTGAACAATTCCATATCAATCAAAGACTTAAATGCAAAAAAAGTTGGCGACACATTCGAAGGTGACATTCTTGTCTACAAATCAACATTGGACAAAGACAATGAAACAAATGAGGTATTGCGCGGAGATCTCACAGACCTCAAAGAAGAAATGACAATTACACTAAATATAAGTGGAAACCTTGTGCAACAGCATCAACACAAGATAATTCCAAGAATAGGAGTTTCAATATCAGGTTTCCAAATTGAATGTAAAATAGTTGATGACAAAGGGGACTGTACTGGCATATTGATATTGACAGAAACTAGTATAGTTGAAAGTATGCCTTGACTTTCTAAAGACTATTACTTCATTCCAGATACAACTATAAGCCAGTTACTAGCAATCACAGATCAAAATCCAATTGGAACAATAGGTGCTTTGGTTGTTGGTGCTAACAGAGTTGGTAGCCAATATGTTATTGATATCAAAGATGGCATAGCAGAATATGATAGAGCACAGGTACAAATCTCTACATACCATATGCCACTAATCCATTTTAACCCATTTCTATAACATTTTGGCCTCTACTAAATTTTCTTTGTGACAATAACTAAGTTTCTCTTTGTCATGTAGCTGCGACTGCATTCATCTCATGAACAACAATACTTGTAAATAACACAACTCTTTAGGAGCAAAAATCCAACAATTCTTTTCAAAAATATCCAAAAAACAATAGATGAAAAGAACATGTTCTACACAAGCCAATCAACATTTCTTTGCAAATTGATTAACAAAAGAACAATAGAAAATCTAATTGTGTTGATGTAATCAACATTTACGAAAACTTTTCTAATATCTTGTCTCTTCCTCAAACAATCTCTTTCATACTAATGCATCTAACAATATATACATAAAACATGTCTTAGGTTTCAGGGACATTAAAAGCAACAAACACACTTTCAAATCCATTTGAAGCTTTCAGCTCGATATGCAATTATAGATTCAACAGCTATTGCATGTTGTAATAGAATGGTGCTCATTGTAACCAATGTGACATAGAAGTCAATTGCGTATACTTACTCCATCCTCAAACTATCATCATAACGAATGACAAGCAAAAAATCCATTGTTCAATTGAGAACCGTGCCATGCAACAACTCTTGTCTGCCTTCCAAAACATGAAATATGAAAACTACGTCAAGGAAAAATCAATAGTTGTATTTGCACTCCATGACTTCATTGGCAAAGGCCATTTCAAGCTCAATCAAAACAATGTCATTACAAAAGCTATTTTCCTCACTAAATGGTCATATGCTACAAAAAGGTACAAAACAATACTGATACACATACTTGTTGCTCTCTTCAATTTGGAAAATATGTTTAAAATTAGATAGGAAAATGGTTTTCATACTAGTTCTATCAATGCTATTACAAATGACGAAGAAACACAAGCACCTGCAAACTTAACTAATATTGCACCAACTTGCAACTTCCCTCCTATCTAATGCTTATGTTCCTCATTGTTTCGCCTATATGACTATATTTCATGTTAAATGGATTAAGAATTCTAGCATCTCTCACTTTACAGTCAACATGTTTTCCTTTATATGTTACACAATGCTTAATTTTCTCGTTTCTCGCTTCAAATAGCTTAAAACCCAGTAATATGGCTTCTAAGTATGCTATATTTACTATTGCAATTGTTGCATTTCAATTTCAGATGCTTCATTAGCCAATCAATTTGAAAAGTTTATAATATTTTTCTACCTTCTTATACTTGTAAATTCAAGCACATATTTCTCATAACGACCACCATTCACTTTATGACAAAACATAGAAGAAAAAATAATGGTTCATTTTATATTTACATTGTTCAACATTGTATATTTCCTATTTCTCATACTTGATATCTACAAGTTTTGCTTTCTCTTACACAAAAAAACTCAATACTTCATTTGTTTAAGTAAAATAGAAAAATAGGAGGATATCAAGTATCCTGGATAGGGAAAAATTTAAGAAACCCCCCCCTCGGAAAAGGTGTAAAATCCCGGCGAATCTTGTATACTTCGTGATAAAAATATTAATTTTAGTGGCAATTTTTTTTGGTTTTCATGAAGAAAAAAAATGTCCATTGGAAAATATTTTCTAATCGCTAGAAGTATGTGGAAAATCCTAGCGAAATGCTATTTTTTTAAAACCACTAAAATTTTTCCATTGGCAATTAAAATCTATTTTCAAACCAATAAAATATTTCGATTGGCGAATTAAACTTGTTTTCAAACCAGAAAAATTAAAATTCATTGGAAAATTAAACCTATTTTCAAATGATTAAGAAAAAACCATTGGCGAATTAAACATAATATGAAACTAACAAAAAAATGCAGTGGCAAAGTGTCGATGCAAATTTTCCTAACCTTAGTTGCAAGTCTTTCTTGGTCATCTTTGTAGTTGGTGGACCGGAGGTTTCGAAAACTTTGAAACTTCAGACTTTGGTTCTAAGGTTCCAAGTTTCAGCGACTACATGACATTATGGACCATGACTGTTTGATGAATTTTCAATGGATGGTTGTAGTTGCATTCTAGAAGTATATCTCTCAAGCACTAGATTTGTGAATTGAAACCTGTAGAATTACAGTAAAACAGTTAGATTTCCAGAAATCAATGGTTGAGATTTTATTAATTATTTAGGTCTGCCGATCATCCTGCTCTTGTTTACCATTTAATATTGCCTAAGTCAGACCAAAATATTTTATGACAAAGCGTTAAATCTTAATTCTTTAATCTTGAGGGTCGAGTCTCATCAACCTAACGATGTCTGACTCCCCATTTTAAATTATGCATGTGCATAAAGTTTGTTTTAAAAGAGGGATCGTTTAATGAATTTTCGATGGATGGTTGTAGTTACATTCTGGAAGTATCTCTCTCAAGCACTAGATTTGCGAATTGAAACCTGTGGAATTACACTAGAACCATTAGATTTCCAAAAATCAATGGTTGCGATTTTATTAATTATTTAGGTTTGTTAACTATTGATCATCCCGCTCTTGTTTACCGTTTAATATTGCCTAAGTTAGACCAAAATATTTTATGACAAAGCCTTAAATCTTAACTCTTTAAACCTTAGGTTCTAGTCTCATCAACCTAGCGATGTCCCCATTTTAAATTATGCATGTGCATAAAGTTTGTTTTAAAAGAGGGACCCTTCGATGAATTTTCGATGGACGGCTATAGATGCATTCCAGAAGTAAATCCTTGAAGCACTAGACTTGCGAACTGAAACCTCCAGAATAACACTAGAACCGTTAGATTTTTCAAAAATCAGTGGTTGAGATTCTATTAATTATTGGTTTCAGAAATCAACATATAGTTTTGATCATAAGTGAGCAAAATTTATTGTGACTTATTAGGACATTGATAATTATTAAGGTAAAATGAGACATTTAATTCTCTCTTTTCAATGCATCAAAGTACTCTACCTTTCATTTATTCTATTAAAATTCTCAATTTGGTTGTGGTACTAGGCGGCGGCGTGGTTTAATACCATATGAATAGCTAAAAAAAACCTATTTTCAAATGATTAAGAAAAAAGTATTGGTGAATTAAATATTTTTTATTAAGTGAAGGAGGGGTGGAATTTTTCGTAAAAGGTGAACCAGAGAAACAATGGAGGCTAGTTTCACCTTGACGTCATGGAGGAAGCTAGACCCTTTCATTGGCAAAGCGTATGTGAAGAGACTACAGGGTTTATTTCTCTTCAAGGATGTGCAGGTGGCACAAGCAGTTCAATTTATTTTGGGTAATGGCTTTGAAAAATTAAAACACAGATATAGGACCAAAATGGATATTTATTCATTGGTCATGGCTTGGGCTTTGGACTTAGGAGAGCCGGTGGATGTAGTGAGGAAAGTCATGAAAAATCTGGCTTACAAAGATTTTTTAGAGGATATGGAAGGCATTCTGGAATGGGTGATACTAGGAGTGGGACTTGTTAAGGTTGAAGGCATGGATGGTGGAGGCCTAGAGCTCATGGATTTAAATCATCTCTTTATTAGGTGGCTAGAAGGACGCACCAAAGATTTGTGGCGAGAAGGTGCGGAGCGTGGGTGGCATGCACTCAAAATCTATGTCAAGCTAATGGAGTTCAAGGAGGTCATAGAGTATCTCAAAGACATCACCAGAGCAGAGATTTGTGAAAAGAAGGGTCTGTGTCTGAGGAAGAAGATGAAGACAGTTAATTCATAGAAGGCGTCTAAGTAGTACAAGTTTTTTAAAAAAATTAGATTACTGTACTAAATCTTGTCTATGATTTTGTTTTTTGGGGGTTATGCCTGGATTTTCATTGTAATTGTAAAACACCTTGGGGCATGAACAATGGTTGGAAGGGTAGATTTCAAGTAGGTATGATTAGGGATTCTTTGTTTATTTGCAGTGATTGGGTGATCCCATAATAGTGGTTTACAATTTTTGGCCAAACTGGACACTGAAATTATTATTTTTAACTAAATCTTCACATTCGGGCACCTATAGCGACTAAAATGTGAGGAATTTAAAGATGGTGCAAACTAGAGTCTCATCAAATTTTTTCTGCAGATTCTAAAAATATTTTTTTCAAAATTTTTGGAATCAAATTGCACTTCTTTTTCCATCTCCCACGAAAATAGATTTTTTTCAGAAAACAACATTTTTAAAAAGTGACGCACACCTTATAATGCATAACTATTTTTCCGTGAAGGATAAAATTCTAATTCTTTCAAATTTATATTTGTAACTTTGATATCTAGTGCTTCCACTTGGTTAGATAGTTTTTTATTGAATTATTTTTCCTTAATCAAGTTTCAAAGTCAAACAAATTACAATTCAGACACAGCGCGATTGTATAACGCGTAACTTTTTTTGTATATGTCAAAATTTAATTTAATTTTTTTTGTTGGATCAAGGACTTCAATATCTGGTGCACGCATATTTTTCAATTTTTTTTTTGATAATCTTCTATTTTTCCACATGTGAAGAACAAAGAAATTCATTTTCGATGAAAACCCTATGTTTAATAAAACTTAAAAAACAAATACATAACAAAACCAAAACATATTAAAATTATATTCATTGGATAGCTTGTTCTGAGGAATACCATAATCATTTGAAATAAATTTTAAATGAATTCATTTGATCCCCCAAAATATAAATCAAAAGTGATTTTTTATCAGCATTTTTATAGGTGTAAAGGAGACGCATTTATAGGTATGGTTTAAAACTAGCGAGGTTCTATCCAAGGGGGTTTGATCTAAGGTGATTTGATCAAACCCTCTTCAATTGGAATCCTTAAAATGGAACTTTTTAAGGCTTAAATCATTATATTTTCTAAAAATATGTGATTTCAGCTAAAATTCATTCCTCTTAGGAATTGTAAACCACTATTATGTGACAGATTCGGCTTTTATTTTTTCAAGATAATACAACATTTGGTTTTATTGGTGAGCATGTTGAAATTTTATTTTCCTTTTACAAATAATTTATGTTTTTAGATAGATGAATTTAAGGATTAAACTATAAAAAAAATTCAACAACATTTATTTTATAGCATTTATTTAATATGTATGATTAATAAAATCAATAATATTTTAATATAAAAGATTTTATATAAAAAAATATAAATTAAAAAAATATTTGACAGTTAAATTTTTTCATAAAACATAAAGTGACAGGCATTTAAATGAATAAAACCATTACAAAATTTTCATATGACAGGTAGGGGTAGTCGTCAAATTCCAGGCCTATCCAAGAGGTAATAATTTTCCAAACTCCACACATACCGATCTTAATTACCCATTGATCCTCCAGTCATGTCCACTTGCTAAAATCTGCCCATGATCTTCACTTCATAAATGCACCATCATTGACACCTTTCCTATCTTAATTCACCAAAGTCGAGGTTTTGGTTCTTTTCCTAACCTTAGTTGCAAGTCTTTCTTGGTCATCTATGTAGTCGATGGGTCAAAAGTTTTGACAACTTCAAAACTTCAGACTTTGGTTCTAAGGTTCTAAGTTTAATTTTGTAATAGCTTTTGCAATATATCTCTCAACCAGTAGAATTTCAATTCTCAATCTTTTAGTTTTGAACATCTGAAGCGATTGATTGGATAGCTCATAGCTTTAATGAAACAAGATTTGTAATGATTTCATATCGTTTGAGTGGCATTGACAGTGCTGACTAGAATCTAGTGATTTTGACAGCTTGTCAGATTGAGGTACAATTTGCATGTAGTCAGACATCAATCAAATTAAACATTTTAATTTTTAATTGTACATGTAATGCTTAAGATACACGAATTGACTAAGTTGGTTTTTTGGTTTGCGCGAATCAGGTTGGTAACGACACTAGTGGCCCATAATTTATTAAATAGGGTAGGTAATCTAATAGTCATAGTAATAATGTGACATTGTAATTCAGTTGTAATAAAATAAATGGTTATAAATTTACAGTAAAGAGTTATTCAAATCAAATTTTTTTCCTTTGAGAAATTAAGTATTAATTGCATGTAAAGGTGGAGTAAGTAGCCATTTATCACATTCCATTTGCAAAATTTGAAGTAGTGGTAGAAAATTCAAGAAAGGCGAGTTGTGGACGAGGAGTAAAATGGAAATGTCGCTTGTGTTGGACACAGAGAAGCAACTACAGGCCTTCAAAGGGGAAATAACTGATAAGCAACTGTAGTGACTGATGAATTTGACCCATCCACTCATTCTCTGGGAAACCAAGTAGGTGGTTGGGCCAGAATTTCTGAAGTCTTATCATAGAGCCAGAGAAAATACAGAGATTTCAATAATGTTCTTAACAGTCCTTTTGCATATGGGAGTCTCAAAAGAGATAAGAAAAAAATTGACCCAAATGGTCTTTGTGCATGCATTGTTGGGCGACATTGACATGGCGCTAGATAATATGGATGAGAATAGGAAAATCCCCATGCCACAAAACTACTACATGATGCAAATGAGAGGGAGAGAGGTAATGAAGTTTCCTTTGGTCTAAACCATCGACCTAGAAGGATTTGAAAAATTGTGGGAAAAAAGGGACCATAGCATTTTCTTTCTCCTCAGGGCAGCAAAGTTGACGACCAATCTCCCGCATGGGTGGGCAATGAGATACACAGAGGATGAAGGTCTAGCAAAGGAAATTATAGTGAGTGATGATGATGATTGGGACCTTGGGGATGGGGAAGAATGGCTTGCGAATGATCCCAGGGACCCGGAGGAAAAGCCAAAAGCCTAGCGCACCAGAAATGTGGAGCAGACTGCCCGGTGATTGCAAATTGCAAGGTGTACCTAAAACACATAGAGTCAAAGGATAATGATGAATGATAAAGTTTGGTTGGGTATGATTTCAAATTTTTGTTGTTGAATAGCAATAGTAATAGTAATAGGGTAATTGAGTCAATCACGAGTCTTGGAGTGCTTGTACTTAAATTCAGGCCAATTTTGTAATAAATTTTGTAATGCATGAAAATCTGGGTGGGCTAATTGATTAGGTAAGGTCACTTGACAGAAAAGGCCTTCAAGGTGGTTTTTTGAAAAACAGATACTCATGTAATTCTTTTTTGATAATCAATACAGGGTGTTGCCCCTAATAGTGTTTTACTTAGCAAAAAAATAATAATTGCTTGCATATTTAATAAAGTAAATGGTTGTGCTATTAATTTGACATTGTAATTCCTTTTATTAAGTCATTTGTAATGATAAGTGTTACTATGCTATTAATGGTTGTGCTATTAATGTGACATTGTAATTCCTTTTATTAAGTCCTTTGCAATTGCAACGTTAAGCGTTGCTATGCTTAGTGTTATTAATGGTTGTGCTATTAATGTGACACTGTAATTAATTTTATAAAGGCCTTGATAATCTGAGCACATTAATGGTTAAAAATTAAAAAAACTTTAAAACACATGTTTATTATTTATGTCATAAATTAATCAACCGTTTGAAACTTCGATGAACAATAACATTTCATATATGGTTGTAGACTCAAAATAAGGGAGCAAAGCAAGCTTAGTCGCTAGGCCTCTGAGTTTTATAACCATGTGACATGTCACATTGTCGCGGAGTTCTAAATTTTCATAACTACTTGATTCCCCAACTTGGTTCACTTTGTTGAGTAACTTAAGTTCATGCATACATAACCTTTGAGTTACAATGTGTTGATTTAGTCGGTGGGTCAGAGGTTTTGAAAACATTGAAACTTTAGACTTTTGTTTTGAGGTTCCAATTTTCAGTGACCATGCAACATGTTGGACTTATCCTGCCTTTCAAAGGCATCATCGTCTGACATCTCATTGAATGCTATGTACAGAATAAACTTGAGTTGTCTTTTCAGGAATTTCCAAAAGCATGTAGGTTTAAAGGCTATCTTTTTGAGGTATGAAATTCAATGCCACATTTAAAGCACGTCCTATCAAAAATAATGGCATAATTGGGTGGCAAAGTTGTACTTAGACATTTAGCCTACAGTTTTTTTCTTTGCCAAGGCTAATACTTCTCAAGTGCAAACATTATTTTTACTCATACTTTTAGCTTGCATTCTCATTCTTTGCTAAGGCCAGTACTTCTCAAAATCTCATGTGAAAACATTCATTCTCCATGAATTTGTGCTCATGCAGAGTGAACCTTGGGTCGGTGTAAGGGATACGACACTCAGACCTTTTAAGTTAGACAAATTTTGGGCACGCCTGGAGAGGGATGACAAGTCTGAGCTGGATATAAAACTCTTAGAAAGTGAGCTAGTTCAAGCTAGAGGGTTTCCAGAAGCTATGTTGACTATGGACCTAATAAGTGGATGTGTGAGAAGGTACATTCCGCAGACATGAGAAATTAAAGCTGCTGACGAAACTATAATTACAGAAATTTCTCTTGAAGTTGTTTCCCGCACGTTGGGGATTCTAGGAAGGGAACCTATAGAAGACATGTTTGTCGTAGTGGCAAGTGAATTTTTCAAAGCGAATAAGGACTGGTGTAAGAACTCCATGGCCAAAACCTGGTTAAAGTTTGAAAAGAAAGGTAAGTCGCAACTGTCGCATCAACTCAAAAGATTTCATTTTAAGGGAGAAATTGCAGATGTTATTGCTTTATTGCACCGTGTTGTTGGGAATCCACAGGTTGAGTTATTTGAGGATTGGATGTTCTGGTTTATCGTGACAGTTTGTAATGAGAACATTTTCATTGCCTGGGCTAAAGTTATTTGCTTCCATTTGAATGAGCAATTAACTAATTTCCATAAGGCTGCTACTTTATATACGTGTTCTTGCTTGATGTACATTATAGGTAGTCAGAGGTCCTTTTGGCCTGGGTTGGAGCCACAAGGAACCCCAGATTCTAATATGCTTGCATATAAATTCTTTCCTCAGTTCACTAAACAATTTAGAATGTGTGATTTTTGTCATGTTAATGATACATTTTTAATGGAGGTTGTGAGGAAGCTAGATGGAAATCCATAAATGTGCCTTTCCCCTTAATCGATTTCTCTTGTATCAAAATGTGGGAGTTTTTATATCCAATTTGATAATTTTTCCTATCTAAGAATAGGGCATTTTGAGAAATCCCCATTTAAATTACCTTGGTATCATGAAGATTTACTGATATTTCTGGAAGTTTTTCGACAAATGGCCATGGTTAATATTAAGTATATGAACATGGGGAAATGAGGGTATGCCTTCCCATTGGAGACCCCTTCTTTTGTGTGCAAAAAAAACCAGATGGCCAAGGGAGCTGAAGGAATTCTCAAGGAATATAACCTCTAGAATCTATCTATAGAGCTAATTTTGACAGTAAGGGTTTTGTGAAGCATAATCTCTATGGAGGGAGCTTATATCAGCATGAGTCATCTATGAAAGATTTCTAGGAAAATTGTGTCGATGAGAATGAAGTTTTGAGAAGATATTATATGAGGCTGACGCTAAACCAGATACAGGCTTTTGGTCTGCCATTTCAGATTCCTGAAAATGTAGCTGAGGATTCAATAATCATAGATCCTACATATGAAAAATTTCTTGATAAATCCCACCCTAGGGTTGATTGGAGCCAAAGTGAAATTTTAGATATGAGGGTGTGTGCTACCCGAGTGCTTAAAAGAACCCAAGACTAGTTGGATGGAAAATGGTGGCAAGTTGTAGGTCTTGTTCAGGAGCCTAAGTCATCATAGAAGAATGAATAGAGGTCTACACAAGCATCTAGTGCAAGTGTATCATCAAAGAAACCCTCTTTTAGGTCCTCTAGTGCAAATTCTCAGTCAGGAGGTGATGGTGATAGGCTAGAAGAAACACTCAAGTTGAAGAGCATTTGTGAACAAGACAATGTGCTTTCTCCTACCCCTAAGAAGAAGACCAATCAAGAAAAAATTTTGGTTGCAAATTATGAAGCTATCTTTAATCAGATCACTGAAGATAATATATTTCCTCCTGTAAGTGAATTCCCCCTCGTTCTCTGCCTGATAATCCACCTTTCTCTCTTGGAACTCCTAAAGAAACTATTAGTGGAAATGAAGATTCTTGTATGGTAGTAACCTCCCCAGGATGGCTAAAAAAAGCAATGGAGAAGAAGAGAAAGCATATTCCTACAATGACAGTTGTAGTGGATACAGTTTCAAAGTTACTTCAAAGCTCTTCAAAACCTAAGAAAGTTAGGAAGATGTCAAGCATGGTGACTGATGCTACTTCTAGAAATCAAGTGTTAGAAATTGTTGACCCTGTGAAGGATTTAAATGAAGATGGAATAACAGAGGTGGATTACAAAGTCACACATGTTGATATGGGGCCTCCAACACTAGAAGCTGATGTGTACCATGTCGGTTATTTAGTCAATGTCTTGATTAAAAGAGTGAAAGAACATAGGAAAGAAAATATAAAACTACAATCTCAAGTCCTCGCATTGAGTAATTTTATTTCTTCCATGGCCACTCCTCCTACATTTAATGAAGCCTCAAGTTCTTAGGTAGAGGGCATCGATGTGCTCACCATAGAGCAAATTAAAAAGAATTTGAACTATTCCAAAGTTGCTTGTGAGGGGATCGATAAAATATCTCAAGAGGCTATCTTCTTTCTGAATAAATCTGTGCTCTTTTACACTTGAGTTGTTAAGAAGATGGAGGAGTTACTAACATAACTTCAGCATGTCTAAAAAGATCAAACTAGTCTCTATGTGCTATCTCAGGAAATGGAAGAATTGAAGTATATGGATCCGAAGATATTAATTGGTGAGCAAATTATGAATAATCCTAAGGAGCTAGACCCTTCCTCGTCTGATTCATTGGAACGAAAATTGAATATGTATGATAATCTGGTGAAGGAAATTACTAACAGACTTGAGCTATATTATGAAATGTTGCTGGAAATTAAAGAAGATTGTATTATTCTGGGAGTGGAAATTACTAATGAGTTTGATGAAAGGACTCTAGATATAAGAGAGATCTCTCTGAAGTTTAGAGAGATATTCAATAAAGAAATAGTTGATCCTGCTATAATTGCATGTCAGTCCTTCTTGAAACTCTATGCAATGCAGATCCACCTGAAGACTTATAAATGTGGAGAAGAGAGAAGATCTCAAATGTTGGTTGAGTCTAAAAATGCTTTGGGAAAATGCATAACCAAGTTACAGATTACTACAACTCCAAGGTGAAAAAACATCACCACAATTGTCAACAAGTATCAGGAATACAGGCAAAGAGTAAAGGCACATGAGGCATTACTGAAGAAGGAGGCGGAAATAATTGAAAGTGAAGGAATCGATGCTGGGAGAGGGACCGCTATTTATTTTTTAGTTTTTATTTTATTTTCTTTAATTTGGCTCTCTTGATACTTCAAAGACTTTATATTTTAATTTCTAAAACGGTTGTCTACTTGTCTTCAAGAAACCGTTATCAAGACAAAAAAAAAACTCTGCTATGTTTATTTCTTTTCTGTTATTTCAATATAGAAAGACAATGGTGAAGTTCATGCATGCATAATCTTTGAGTTATGGTACATATACTATGTGGATTTTCCTCATTAGAGCAAAAACTATTTTATGATTTCAAGTTTATTTTACAATTATCTTTCAATATAGAAACTCATATGGTGAAGTTCATGTATAAATAATCTTTGTGTTGTGGTGTACGGATTTATTCTGTTTATTCTGAATATCTTGCCAATGGTTATCTATGTTGGTGTTTTGGATGTTTAATAGATTGCATTGCTATCAGATGTTTATCTTTGAATGAATGCTTATGGCAATGGTTGAGTTCAGTTAAAGAAATTTATTAGTTATGAAGTGATTCAAGTCTTTGTGCTTTAGTTTATAGTTTGATATCAAGGCATGCCTTTCTTTAGTTTCAAATATTTCTAGTTAAAAGCTACACCTTTCTTTTCTTTCTAGTTAAAAGCAACTTGAATTTATATTCATTGCATATCATAAAAGGTAGCTGCCACCTTGTAAAATAAGTAGAGAATCAGTATGAAATTTAATTGATTTGGTAGTTTAAACCTTTATTATTTAAGTTGGGTAGATGCCTTTATAAGTTATTTATGTTGAACTATTAGCTTATAACTTATAAGTCATGGATGTTAAACTGTTAGCTTTTGTTCAAGGTGTAGACACGTCAAATTTGCATTATTCATATTCATCCACTCAATAAATAAATCAAATGCATCACATCCATTCACTTGGTAAATCGGGTTCTTATCATTTAAATAAATCAAAAGCTCACATCATAGTTTAATTAAATAAATCAAACTTTATTTAATTAAAATCTCAAAAATGCATATTCCATCATTTTCTAATTCAAATAAATCAAATATCAAAGTCTTAAAGGTCAACTCACTTAATCAGCATTAAATCAGCATAATCATCATTAATTTAATCTAACCATGATTAAATGTTAATCACACCCCACTTACATTCTCTAGATTTGGCCACTTGCACATGAAATTGCAATTAATTTATTTATCAAAATCTTTATTTTCAACTTGGCATAAAGGGAGAATATTCTCCAAGTTTGAATTTCCCCCCAAGTGGACATGTACACCCAACAGAGCATTTATGAGGCCTTACATGCCTCTTACATGTCCCCTTCCAAAGTCAAACTGAGCATTTATTGGAAAATTTGAATTCAAATTCTCCCTCTCATGGGCACTCTTCCCAAATCTTGCACAACCATTGACCAATCACCATTTGACAAGTGTCCTTCTTTCATTGGTCCAATCTTAGTCCCACATTGGTCCCTCTTCAACACTTAGCATTTTGAAAATCTATAAAATAGAGGCTTCATCTCTTATCAAACCCTTCACCATCTCTCCACAATCTTTATGCAAAGTCACTCTCTTGGTTTGAGAACTGATTTTGTCCACTATCAATCCACAATCTTAGCATTTCATTTTCAAGATCATCCAAGGTCACTCTCTTCATTTGAGAAATGATCTTGTCCATCATTATCACTAGCTTATCAATCAAGGATTGGGAAAGGGTCACTAGCACATGTGACACCAATCCAATATGGGATAGATTGACTTCATATTTTTAATTGTAAGCTTTTATGTGTCTTATTATTGGATATCATTTTAAAAACATGTTAGATATCTCATATGGATGTTGAAGGTTTGCTTTGCTTGAATATTAATCGTACTTGTCTATGTTAGTTATTAACCAAAATGAAGATTTTGACATCTACACAAGGAATGGATTAATAATATTCCTTTCAATTATTTATCAAAGATTGTGTGAATGGAAATCCAATAGGAATTTATAAGCAGTGTGATAAGTGTTGTTCTTTAAAAATGATGCAGAATCACATATCAAATTCAATACCATGGAATACAATATAAAAAATTTGGCTTTTCCTAACCTCGGTCGCTAGTCCTCAAAGTTTTGTAACCTTGTCATGAAACTTTCTAAATTTTCATAACTTTCTAATTCCCTGACTTGGATGATGGTTCACTTTGTTGAGTTTCAAGTCTTTCTTGGTCATCTTTCTAGTTGGTGGGTCAGAGGTTTCAAAAACTTTGAAACTTCAGACTTTGCTTCTAAGGTTCCCTACACAATATCATCTTTAAGGTTGAAGCAAGAATGGAAAAGAGATAAAGAAAACTTTTTATTATAACTAATAACACTATGAAGAAATGATCACTCACCTTTAAGTCTACGTTTTCGGCTTTTGCTGACTTTCGAATCGAGAAGTAGAACCTTAGAAGTACAATTGAACAAAATGTGTAAGAATAAATGACACTTTCGATTGTATTTATATCAATCCATGATTCCATATTTGGAAAATTCTATGGGATTTTTAAATGGTATATTAAAAATTGGGCAAATCCCACGTGCTTATGCAATGATACGTTGTAATTTCCAAGGCAAAATGTGTCCTCAAATGTAATTATTTTTTTAATGTTATTGGTAAAATAGGTCCTCATAAGCAACTATTTATAAATTTTAATTGGCGAAATGGGTCTTCACAAGCAACTATTTGTAAATTTTAATTGGTGAAATGGGTCCTGATACAATGTTGTTTTAATAGTATTGGCGAATATGTAGGTGTTTTATTAAATGCTTTCGAGATTCCAGGTGAAAATATTAGTTGGTCCAATTGAAACGCGTAGTTTGACAATGGCGAATTTGTTTCTTAAATATGCCTCATAAAAAAATGCATTGGTGAATGGACATGCATTGGACCTATAGTTCGTAAAATCCGGGTGATTGGACACCATGTTGGGTGCGGAAAATTCACCAATTTCGACTTGGCCGATTCCTAGAATTTTCCAATTAGAGAAGATTCACCACTAAAGTTTTCCCTAATCTTGGAAAATATTTAATCAGTGGATGCAAATTGTGGGGGCTTTTGCAGTGAGGTAATGGGTATTGAAATAGTGATTGCATATGTTTAATCCATTAAATGCAAATTGTGCAAGGTGTGTTGGAGATTTGTTGGGTATGGAACTAGTGAATACATAGTTAATTCGTGAAATCTTAGGCCAGTGTTGGGCTTTGTTTGTGCTCATTATCGTATGTTTTTCATTTGTTGAAAAGCTTGTGGGGTTTTTAACTCTTGGTTACACTTTTGCATGTTCATTATTCTGTAAAAGTGCAGTGACCATGAATGGCTTGAATGTGTATTTATGATACTTGATAACTACAAGTATTGCTTGTTGTTAGAAGGGCTAACGAGGCAAGTGGGTACAATAAATTGCATATGCTTTGAGCAAGGTCTTGCATACTATCGGGATAGTAAATGCATCAATTATGTGTTTATTGCTTGAGTGGCTACTACCCTATCAACAAAGCTCAAAAATAAAATTGTGTGAAATGTGTTGGACGACTGGTGGGTATAGAAGTAGTGAATGCATAGTTAATTCATGAAATGTGAGGTGAGTACTGGGTTTTACTTGTGCATATTCAAGATGTTTGTTGTTTGTTAAAAATCCTATGTGTTTTTAGCTTTAGGTATAGTTCTTGGATGTTTGTTATTCTCTAGAAATGCACTATTCGTAAGTGGCTAGTTTCTATGTTTATCATGCTCGGTTGCTATTATAAGGGCTAACGGGGAATGCTTGCAAAAATTTATCATGTTGGTCTATTTTTTTCTTGTTTTTGTGGTTCAGGTCTATGAACAGCGTACTATTTGTCATGGACTGTGCTCATTTGTTTAATTTTGTCATGTGTCTCTAGTATTCATTTGCTTGTAAGCAAAGTAGCAAAACTAGAAATAAATGATAAATTTTGCAAATAACTATAAGGCATTGTAGAGCAATGAATGCATAGTTAATGCATTAAATACTATGTTAATAGTGGCATAATTGTTATGTTTTCTAAGCCTAGGGTTACATTGCATAATTGTTATGTTATGTGAGCTATGATCTACAAATACTGTGAAGAACATATTGTAAATTAATTGTTATGGCTTAGTAAAGTTTCTTAGCTATTAAATATTTGTGAAAATACATAAAGTTCTATTTTACTAATTTACATAAACAAAAATGAGTAGTAGACCTACTGGCATTCAATGCATTAGTTGTAGATTAATTGACAAGCCTTCCATTTCCAATCTACATTGTACAATTGTAATAGTTAACTAGTTTGATCGTAGTCGTGACTTGCCTTTCAACAAAATGCCATACACATGAAGTACATGATGGTAGTAAAATTGATACAATTTGCATTTAATAATTAATTTTAGTATTTTCATTTGTAATACTTGCTTGGCCAATGAAATTTGATTGTCTTACACAGTAGGTCTACTATTGATTTTAGTTTCAGTAAATTAGAAAAATATGGGAACATTATATACTTGGCATCTATTAACATATTTTTGATATTTGAAAAGCATTATTTATCTGTTTTGCTAGTGGTATGGAGAAATCCCAATACCTTGTAGTGTGTTAATGGTGAACAACTACAAACGGTAATGCTTATGTATGCTTTGTTGTGTTGCACACGTTGTCAATGTCAACTGAGTCCATGGATGGTGAGAATGGAAAAGGTATTACATATGAACATGTGAGAATATAGACTTGTTGATTGCTTTGATAAGCACTAGCCTTATAGCAAAGCCTATAAACTTGGATTTCATGACTAGATGTTTCCAAAATTCATTATGTTGTTTTGTTTCACTTCAGTATCTATCATTTTGCTGGCAAAGCTGGCACAATTTGCATTTAGACATTAAATACTTGCATCATTAAAGTGATGCATTAAGGAAGGAAAACAACATTGATAAGTGCCTTCAGAAACATAATATGCTCAGGCTAGTAGTATGGAGCAATCCCAATACCTTGTACTCTATCAATGGTAAACAAGTGTAAACAAAAATGATTCTCTATGCTTTGAAAAATCTACACACCTTCTACATGTCAACTACAACAATTGCTTAATGTACATTTGCTCCAAACAAATTCATAAATATAACTACTCCAAGGAATAGCTAATGTACACTCTCATCAACATACTAGGCAAAAAAAATCAATATGAATTACATACCACATCATTGCAATTTTGCACATGTCTCACTACAACATCATTGCAACTTGCCATTACACATATTAAAACAATTGATGAATTTCATTCCAAACAAAACAAAAAAAAATGCAAAACTCTGACCTCACAAGCTCCTCTTCAATAATCAAGTATATTTGCACATGTTCAGGTCTTCCTCTTTACTCCAATTCCAAAAAATGATTCCTGTTGCAAGGACAATTTGAAAAACATTCTCCAAAATTCATTTCTTCTCTTGCAAATGTCCTCTGCCTCCCAAACAATAAAACATTTCTCTTTGCCTCAACGTTTCTGATAGAATTTGTAGACCACATTCTTATTCATCAATCAAAGGATGAATTTCTTCACACTCTATATTCTCACACCTTTACATGTAACACACTTGCCATTCTCACTATCTATGCACTCAGTCGACGTCTGCAAGCTAAGCAACCCAACAAGGCATACACAAGCAATCCAATTAACACATGTTCACCATTTACACATTACAAGGTATTGGGATTGCTCCATACTACTAGCCTCACCATATTCTATTTGGCGGGACTTTTCAATGATGACAATGCATTAATATTTGCCAAATAATTAATTAATATTTAAATCTCTGGTTTACCTACAAAGTTGTTATTCGTATCAACTTTACTTCTTATGGACTATTATCCAATCTCATATTCTCTTTTCTAAATTCATGGTAAATAGAATTATTTTTAATTATTAAAAAAGATTAAATACTTTACAAATTTTAACTTATTGCTAATATTTAAAAATACTTATAATTTTTTCATATATTTATTTAAAATGTCTTCTGTATAAAATAATTTATAATACTTTTATATTTTTAATATCTTCATTCTCTAAAGTGCTTTTAAAATTTATACTTATCTCAAATATTTAATTTTCTGTCTTACATATCTACTCAAAACGCTTACTAGATGTTAACAAATAAAAAAGTCTAAATTAATTTAATTTACAAATATAAAAGAAATACACATGGTTAAAAAACTCAAAAATATTACTTTTAATCGAACATAATAATACACTAGTTAAAAAGATAATATACTACTCAAATTTTAACTTATTGCTATTATTTATATTTTATATGTCTTCTATATAAAATAAAATGAAATACTTTTATATTTTTAATATGTTCAATACATCCAATGCTTCTCAATTTTTAGTCTATTACTAATATATTTATTTTACATATCTTAAATATAAAATAATTCAAAATACTTTTATATTTTTAATGTGTCCATTTTCCAAAATGCTTTCAAACTTTAAACTTATCACTAATATTTTGATCTTTTATGCCTTACATTTCCACTCAAAACATTAGTATGTTAACAAATAAATATGTTCCAACAAGTTCTAGTATTCACTATGAAACTCTACCCTCTACATTTTGCTTCTCAAATGATATTCTTTTCAATTCCATTGCTTCTCCATTTATGCATTCAATACAAGACTCTAACAATTCCAATTATAAATCTCGAAACATATTAACCCTTCCCCTACCAACCTAAAAACTCTTTCCATTGATTAATATTAATCATATTTTAAGCTACAAAAAATAAACTATTTGCAAAGAAAATTGAGTATTACTACTAAATTATTCATTTCATTGCCAATTTATTTCACAAAACTAATTCAATGTGTAATTATATAAAATAATTAATATCATTTATTCATGCAAACTTAAATTTGTACTTATTTAAAAAAATTATCAAGTTCTAACTTGTTTTTTCTAACTATAAATTATTTTATGAAACACAAGGTTCATTTACTAATTATACTAATTAGTATTACGAATGATTTAATTTATATTAAAAGAAAATTGATATTAATTAACATATTTTTCCAAAGTAATGAGCACTTATTTTCTAAATTATTTAGTCATAATTGTTAATTATAAAATGAGCAGAAAAAGAAATTAAATAGAAATTAAAAAAGAACAAGATAGAGACACAGATTTACAGTGGTTCGGCAATATGCCTACATCCACTCTCAAGCAGGGAATATATTTTATTATCAGTTATCTCATTCATATTACAATGCACAGCACCATATTTATACACCTCCAGTAGTTACAATATAATTATTATGCTGGCACCACTCAGCCAACCGCCAGTCCAAAATAGCGAAGGAATCAAACATAAATAGATGGCGGCAGAGAAACGGTTGGGCTTCACCACCCAACAATCTTCCCCCTGAAGGCCAACCAGCACAGCCATGCACTGTGACATTCCCTGCACTTCTATTTTGAATCTTTAGCATATTGAAAACAAGCCCACATTGCAGGGCTTCAACGTTTGTTCCAGAACACTCCGTGTAAAGCGTTTCCAAGCTGCCCAATCAAGCGTAACACTTTCTATTGCAAATTCTCCGAGACTTAAAATCTCATTAAAATCGATGAATTCATGAATGCCAACCTTCTGGCAAAATTTTATCTCCTATCTATTACCGTTTGTTTGAATCCCCTCAACGGTGCGGCTATGTATCCGCCAAGCATTACTAGCATTAAATGCTAGATTCCACAGTGCTCCAGCTGCCTCTTGCTTTACGCCTTCATGCTAAGAATGTGTAAGATGCACTACTGCTTCAAGAGCACCTACTTCTTGTCCAACAGCAACATTATTACCATTGTTGTCCCATAAGCTGCCAAGTTAGCTAAAGCATGGGCAGCCTGTTCTTGGACAGCGTCATGTTTGTTGAAGTGGGCAAGCTTGACCAAAGCATGTACTCCTGCCACAACAACCTCCATGCTGCATTTGTCATCAGCTGCCAGATTAGCAAGTGCACCAGCAGCCCGGTCCAAAACCCCTTGCGGCGGGCGCAACAAACCAAATTGCTTGCCAATACGCAGCTGGGCCCCAGCCGTATAATCACCGATACCAGGAACTTTCCTCAAACCTTCCATTTTGAATCTTAGATTACACTCCGTAGGGCCTCCATCATTGCCATCATTGCCCTTGCGGTGCCCAGAAAGCTTCTTCGGGTCCTTAATAACCCCAGATGCCACTGGCTAGGATGCATAAACCAGAGGATATACCGCAACCCTCGAAACTCTTATTTCGTTCTCAGAGGAAACCGCAGCAACATCATCATCTACCTCCTGAGAGTCAAATAATGGATTATTATAAATGAATTCTCCTTCTGGTTCAAATAATGGATTAAAATAAATCATTTCTGCCTCTCTATTCTCAGCAGCTTCAACCTCTTCTTCAGCTTCTTCCTCAGGGTCATCATCATTTTCACTTGCTTGGGGTTCATCTTCCCCCTTGAGATATCCTCCTCTACATGAACAGACTTGGGCATGGGATTTTCTTTTGGAGCCCATGATACTTCCCCATCATATGGGGATTCACTCTCCTCCAAAACAATCCACAGAGCACTTTCAGAACTTCCCTTGTCTAGTTCCTCTACCCCTTCGTCATTTTTGGCTTGCTTTCTCCTTTTGGATCGCTGCCTGTTTCTACATTTTTTTGCTCTTCTTCAAATTTGCATACACTTGCTCATAATAAAAAAATCAACAGTCTCTGTAAACGACACTTTCTACAATCACCACCAGAATCAGGATCAACAACATGAGATTCATCTATGTCCATTGGCACAGCTTCATCTAACTCAATGTCAGATTCCATCAAGCCAAGAAACTCCTCAATAATAGAATCAGCTTCATCATTTATTTCATCCAAGAACATTTGATGAATAGCTCTCATTTCATCTCCCACTTCATCTTGTCTCTTCACGATGTAAAAACACTCAGCTCCAGGGTCTAACACTCAATAGTCTTCCATCTCTGCTCAAAACTTCTCCATAGCTCTGATACCAATTGTTAATTATAAAATGAGCAGAAAAAGAAATAAAACAGAAATTAAAAAAGAACAAGATAGAGACACAGATTTACAGTGGTTTGGCAATATGCCTACATCCACTCTCAAGGAGGGGAATATATTTTATTATCAGTTATCTCATTCATATTACAATGCACACCACCATATTTATACACCTCTAGTAGTTACAATATAATTATTATGCTGGCACCACTCAGCCAACCGTCAGTCCAGAATAGCAAAGGAATCAATCATAAATAGATGGCGGCAAAGAAATGGTTGGGCTTCACCACCCAACAATAGTTACTATTTCTTGAAAGAGTAAGTTGATCTACGACTACTTTAATAATTTTCTAATTTGAAAATGCATCTAATATTTAACCATGCTCCCTATTATTTTACCAAAAACAATGTTCAATTACTACAAATAGTAATTAATATTACCTTACTACACCAAGATTTACAAGTAACAATTTCAATACAAAACTCCAGAAAGCTCATGTACACACTGCGTCACTTATTTTATTCTATGAGTAAAATGTCATACATTCCAAAATTTCTTCATGATAAATTTTACTAAATAATTACAATCTAAAATATATTATATTAAAAAAGTGAATTTAACAATTATTATTTTTTAAAATATTATAAATTATATTAATAAAAAAATTCAGACATATGATTTACTTATACTTGACAAACTAATTAAACCGCATTTTGAAGGCCACGATATTTGCCATGGAGGTACTGATATGTTACAGAACTCGGCTGGAATGGGCAGATATCATAAAAGACATGAAATCTGATCCAGTGCAGGTATTCGATGGCAATGCTCGGGGAAGATGTGGTTAACAGAGCCTATGATCGCTGGCATTCCATTCTTGGCTATGCACAATGGGGTGTCTAGGAGAACTTATAAATATGTTTCGATGGGTGATGATTCGGTGTTACTAGGTTTTTGCTGTATGCATACGGTAATTTCCTTTTTTTTGTTTTTTTGATTTTGCCTTGCTTCGCATGCAAAGGTTGTTCATTTGCCTTTCTTCTATGGTTTGAGATTACATTTAGGGATGGCCTGTTGCCTCCAAAATCGATATCTCCCAAAGTTTTAACACATATCTATGTTTAGTCATTAATGCAATTACAACAAATTAGCTGACATCCAGATTAATTTTGGAATGTATTCATTTCTTCAGCTTTTTTATTGTGTTCAATTTAGCAGGTTTGCTGTCGATAAGAATTCTATATTGGTTTAATCAAAACACCGAGCTGACATCCGGATTAATTTTGGAATGTATTAATTTTTTCACCTTTTTTATTGTGTTCATTTTAGCAGGTTTGCTGTCGATAAGAATTCTATATAAGTTTAATCAAAACACCGAGAAAATGAGAATGAGGATTTTGGGGATTTTCAGATTTTCAGAGTTTTCTCAAAGCAGATCTCAGATGGCAATGACATCTGCAGAGTATTTTCAATGGGGAGCCTGGAAGCGCCCTATAGCATGGGAGAAGTCACATCAGGCCGAGGACGTTATCGAAAGCGAATCCGCCATTCGTTTGATTGACGCATTGTTGGAGCTGACAAAGAAGGTACCGCAATTATAATCCCTTGTTACCCTGATAAAAAGAAAGCAATGCCCTGCAACGACAGTAGTCCTCATTGCTAGGCACTTTCTCCAGAAATAAGTAGTAAGCTGCAGACTAGGGTTAAGAATATAATGTGCACCAGGAGCAGCAATCATTAGAACAGAAGGAAAACAATGGTAGACAACGGGGCCTTGGATTTGGAGAATTTTGTTTGGCCAAATTTGTGTCTGAGTAAATAGGAAGATTTCCTTGCAATGAAAGGCTCTAAATTGCCATTGAGACCCAAAAAGCGCCTTAAGTCTATACAGAGGGCAATTGATAGTGAGTATTTATCTTTTGCTATCGCAATCTCATCTTCTTACTCTTTTGTTTCAAGCCTTAAGATGGCAAAGATAGAACAGAGAACATAGGAACATTTATTGTTTCCAAGTCAATAATGTCTTTGTATATACGGTTTTAATAATAATTCACAATATTCTTTAAAAGGAAATTTGGATGCACCTAAGAATTTGTCTTCATTGCACCATTTTAGGGAATTTCAACTACTTACGTTTATAATTTTGAACTATATGCTGTTTTGCATTTGGATACGCATGATTATGGATCCTTCTACATAGATGCTTAGACATCACCCTACTATTCAGAATAATTTTGTAGTACATGTCATGGCAACTGTTACTAGTGATAAAAGAACATTTGTTGTCAGAAAGTGAATTAATTGTAAGTTGCTTAATCTTTTGCAGGATGTTTTCCCTGGTGGATGGCTTAGTGATATTTCTCGAGAACGATATGAAGTAAGGAAAAGAAATGTAGAAAAAAGGTTTCTCTTAGTTATTGCATCAACACTTTCTTGTCAATTCCATGCAAACTCCTTTTTGACTATATATGCCTTAATTGTTTCTCTTCCTAACAAATTCAATATGTAATTAATGCAGAGACCAAGGGGTTTGAAAGCGATGGCAAGAGTAGAAAGTGATTTGGAATAATCAGACAGTTCAATATCATTGTCCCACAAACAGTGGTTATTTTGATGCAGTATCATACGGAGAATTCAATCAAATTTATTTGTTCTAGTTTCATTGGATCATCTGAGGTATAAAAATTAGAGTATCCTCCATGGTAATTCACGTACAGTCTTTGTTGTCATAGCTCATAGTTTGCATATGTATTCCTCATTTTTAAAACCCCTAAAATTGGATGTGCAAAAGTATAAAATATATTATTATGAATCATGGTAAATAAACAATTTAAACCTTAAACTTTTGCAGCGGCACTATAGGTTCCGGAACTATTTCTTCATGACATATTCACAGCTCCACAGTTGCACTTAGATTTGTTTAGGGCAGCCTTGAGTGTACACGTTGTGATGAAGTTTTTAGTTATTATAATTTAAATTTTTTTAAATTTGCAATTTAACATTTCTTTTACGCTTTGTTTTTTAATAGATCATATTTTCTCTATATTTGAGATGCATAGTATAAAACCTTGGTATGAAAGCTGCTAACTTGGTGTAAGGTTTTAATTTTTACTGTGTTCCACAGCCTTTTGGGGACGGGGATGCGGGGACGGCTGGGGACACATTTCCAGGACATTTCCTAAGGGCTCATTTTTAGGGGACGGTAGGGCACGGTGACATACAAAATACATACATATATATGATTTTTTCAAAATTTATTAATATATTATAGACAGAGGGAAAGAGAGATATATACCAATAAATTAATAATTGATAACAACAAAAGAATTAATGGAGGATTTCTGTGATGAATTGACAAAAGAAATTCTGGACGATAAGTTAGAGGCAGAAGATGAAAAAGAGGAATCAGCTAAGGTCAGAAAGGAGGCTGCAAGTGGACAGCAAATTCTTCAGTTGGCTGAAATCTGGAGGGAAGAAAAGGTTCAAATGAGCTGGCTGAAGCTCGTTTTGATCTCGATGAAAAAAATGAAATTATGGATAGATTGAGAAGTGAACCTGAGTCCTTTTTGAAAGCCAAAAGAGTAAACAACTTCAGGAATGAGATGCAGTACCAGAAGGATGATATACATATAGATATGTTTCGAAGACAATGACTTGAATCAAAGCACTTAAATGGGACTGTAAGTGCACCTCAAGATGCTGGCGATGAAGATTCTGCAGATAGTGACCTTCATTCCCTTGAAATAAACAGGGATAGTGTGGATGATAATAATATTAGAAGTTATAAGTGGGGATATGCTTCTGTTGGAAGCATGGAGAAAACAAAGGGTCGAAATAAAAATCTGAAGAAGTCAGAAAAATGCCTCTTCTAAATGCACAAACACATGAGCAAAAATCAATTTGGGCCCTGTGCTGAGTTCTGGGTGTTTGGCATGAGTCTCTAAGACAAAAATATTTCCTGAGAGCTGTCGTATTTCCTGAGAGTCATCGCTTGCCGTGAGAGCCCAGTTCGATAGTTATGAAACTTTATTAAGTTTCATTTACATTTTACTTTTTAGTTTTTGGAGAAAAATTTAGGTCGCTAGTCAACGTGGGCCCCGCACAACATTTAGCAACAGGAAAAAATATTAAAAAATACAAAATTTTATGTATTTTTAATATCTGGAGGCTTTATGCATAGGGGTGACGGTTAGTTGTCCCCGATACGACGGTACAACGGAAACATCCCCCATCTATACCAAGGATGAGGGACCGTTCCCAACCAGGGGGAAATGTTTCCTACCGTTTCCTGACAATTTTCTTAATTCAGGGACGGCCGGGAACTGTCCCCGATGCATCCCCCTGTCCCCGAGACGGAAGAAAATGGGTACAGGGGGTTTTGGGGCAGGGGACGCGTCCCCGTGTAACACAAAATTTTTACAATAGAAAAGTTGGAGGATTTTTTTAAGAATGTGGTCTTTATATCCATAACTATCAACCATCATGGGGAAGGGGAAACTCGATATTGAAGCGATGAAAACCCTAAATTTATCTTGGGAATGGAGGATTCAGGGGTTTTCTTATTTCATTTTTTTTGTGGGATTTGTGGTGGTGTGCATGCAGATTTTAAGATTACTAGCGTATAGGTGGATTTTAATTTCTTTATGCAGTCTTCATGATGTATTGTTTGATATATTGCTCCTTATTCTATTATTTCATATTGTTTTAATATAATGAACTAATTGTTGGATTCAATTTTCCATGTGCAGGAGTATGTGTAGTTTT